>VYXB01008446.1:1457077-1501629 GCA_013397135.1 Pachyramphus minor | reverse complement strand
GGGAAGGTCCCGCAGCGCCGGGGTGGGAGGGAAGGGAAGGGAAGGGAAGGGCGGAGGGGCCGCGGCTGGAGCTGGAGCTGGAGCGGTACCGCCACGCTCGGAGGCTCCTGCCGGGATGTCCAGGATGCTCCCGAAGCGTGCCCGGTGCCGTGTGCCTGCGGGCGGGCAGCACCCGCGCCGGGGGGCGGAAAGAAACGGGGTCAGACCTTCCGAAACACGAAGTGTTTACACAGCACTGGTATCCAAACACTGTGCGACAGTAACTTAGCGGTGCGTATGTAACGCTGCGAGAGACACATGGTTCAAACCCGGGCAGAGCGAGCCCTCCAGGCTGGCTGGTCCCGGGGTAAGGAATGCTGTGCAGCAAATATGGAGCGTGACCCGCGCTCCGCCGCCGCTCTGCAGCTCACATGTTGTATAACTGCTATCGGAAGTCAATCTGGCTAAAATCTGTGTCGGCTCTAAACTACTCTTTGTCTATTGCTTGAATTTTCTGTTGTTGTTGGAAGGCTGCTCTCGTGAAATAGCTCGGTGATGCGTCTGTAGCCTTGCAGAGCTAAAAACATTTTTACCGCATTAAACATAGCTCTCCAAAGTCGGAAAAGTCTGGTGTGATATTACTAAATAAATGGGAACAGCAGTGGTGGCTGTCTGAATTATTGGGATGCCGTTTGAGCACAAACAAGTCCCTGCTACTGTTTTCTTTGAAAGCTACTTTTTGCCAAGAATCTCAAGCTCTGCTTCATTTCTTTGAATTCTGGCCCAGAAGTTTCCAGCTCAAGAATGAATTCTCAAAACCGTAACTTACTTAAAACTTGCATAAAGGAAAATTGATTTGAGGCTCTCATTTGAGGAAGCTAATGTTTCTAGGCTCTGGGAGGAGGGGATTAAGGTAAAGCCAATGGCAGGGAATGGAAACACCATGACTGTCTCACTGCAATTCTGTCTGAATTGGTATCATATATAAATACCTTTAATGGTAATTTGGTGTGCCTGCTGCTGTCTGTGCAGGTTTTCATAGATATTACAGAAACCTGAAATATTGCCTAGTTCTGGAGAAAATTAAGCTTAATTTGTGTTCTTTGGTGTGGGTAAAGAATGCTTGGTGTGCTTACATCAGTATTCTCTCACTTTTCTTTTAAAAAAAGAATGGGGGGGAAAAAAGCTCCCGAAGGTGCTTGGCTCTCATTTGGACATCAGAGGGAAATGGCTTCACTCCATCATGGCTTGAGTGCCTGACTCCCTTAGGAGGAAATCTGCTTCCTTTGTGCAGGGAAAGTTTATAGGGATCTGCAGACCCAGTGGATCTGGTGCCCTGAGGGTCTTAGTTTGCCTTTCACCTGGAAGCACAGATCTGGCAGAAGCAGGGGAGACAGCAATGTTTCTTTTCCATTTGACATAGGGCAGAGATCTGTCCCAGCTGCTGTTTCCTTTACCCTTAGGATGTGTCTCAGCTCTGATGCTGTTCCTCTGGCAGTATCATGGAAATCTCATGATTCAGGTGTTCCAAGCTGTTCCTCCTGCAGGGCTCACAGCTTTCTTGGTGCCACTTTATGTCACCGTGCCTCAGTTTCCTGAGCATAAATTGCATGTGGGAGTAGCTCGTTACTGCCAAACAAAGTGATGATAAATTCATTTATTTTTGCCAGCTGTTTATATCTGCAGTGGGAAGTAATGTTGAAAAAGCCTCTGAAGGAGGGTTTTGACACACAATGGGTCATGCTATTCAGATTGTTGGAGCTATTTATAAGTGTCCACCTGACACTGACATCCTGGAATGTAGTGACCCTTAGGTTTGGAGAATGTGTTTTGAAAACTCCCCAGATGCACGCTTCCCTTGTACAGCCCTCCAGAATGCCTCTGTCTCCAGCACAATAAAGTTCCCTTCAAGTGCTGCTGTTGGAAATGACCAACAAAAGCAAATGAAAGGAAGCTCACCCATGGAAAGCTGCCTCTGAGGCAGCAGGATCACACCAGTGGTGCTCAACACTGCCTTTGTTTTTGTGAATGTGGTGTTGTGAGAGAGATTTGCTTCAGGCCCTGGAGACTGAAGTTCTCTGCTAATTTGCTGTGAGAACGTGGGTCACCACTGCCTTGCTCAGACTTGGTCTGCAGGCATTGCTTCTGGAGACCCAAGGCTACTCACCAGCAGAGTGGGAGAAAGCTGATGGTTCAGTTATGAAAGACTTTGTCATCAAGACTCAGAGCTTCTCCATGGCCTGGCCTGGGCAGTGCTGAGCCAGCACAGGCAGTGACTGTGTGCTGGAGCAGACACTGGCAGTATTAGCAAGGATTTTGGGATGTTGAGTGGGACAGAGCCCAACCACCACGTGCAGGCAGAAGCCCGAAGGTGTGTGAAGTGCAGCAGGGAAATGCAGAAGCTCTGAAGGAAGCTAGAAAAGCTGGAAGGAGAAGGAGTGACGGAGAAGCGACTGGAGGTGCGTAGGAGAGTAAATGGGATGAGATGTGAGACTGAGGCTGTAAGACTGTTTTGCTTTTAAGAAGCTTCTTCAAAACTGCCAAATCTGTTGCTTTCTCTTTTTAAATAAAACCCATCGACCTCACAGAATGCTGTTCCTTAACTATCTGCATTAACCCACAGTCTGAGTTGGAGGTGCAAAGGCAGTCGCTTGGGCTCCCAGCTGAGCAGCTGCATTCTGTGAGAAGGAGCAGGTGTCCTCAGCCTCAGGGTTGGGCTGAGATAACAGTTCAACATGGAAAGTTTGGAAGATGTTGTGGCTGATTGTTTGGTGTACACACTGTGGCTGCCTGCACGGACAGGGATGTGTGAACACTGATGCCCAGTGAGGAGCACTGGACACTTGCACATGGCTGTGTGAGAGCTGTAGTTGTGGGACAGCTGTCTCCATGCAGTCCTGAGATTTCCCTTCATCTAAGTGATTGACATCTGGCTGGTACTGGCATCTTTACTGTAAATTAATGTCCCTTAGAAGATCTTGTAGAAAAACCACCACCTGATACAGAGGAAAGCTGAACAGCATCTTTCTCACTGGAAATGGACAATGGGATTTGTTTAGTTGGGGTGGGTCTGGCCAGTTTGGCAGCTGTGTGAGTGTTACCTGTTGACACACCACTGCTTTCTTGTCACCTGCTCCCAGCTCTGTGGGAGGAGAGGGACCTTTGACCGGTGCCTGTTCCCAACTGCCTGGTTGGGATAAACTTCATGTGTTGCTGCTGTTTTCTGTAAACTCAGGGCTTCACTCAATGACTGCACAGCCTAAATGTGCTCCTCCCTGTGAGGGGCCAGTGTGACACCTTAATCTGTGAGAGATGAGCATGAGGAGCGAGCTGAGAACAGCTCTGTGTACCATGACAGGGCGGAGAGGTTGCCAGAAGTTTTATCACTGTCGTAAGCACGTTTTCTTTTAATCAAACTCTCAAGGAAAACTTTTCCATGGCATAATTCCAGTGGAAAATGGGGCTGACTTAACTTCTGACATTCCCCGGCTCTATTTTTTCACCCAGCCAGAGGCACCATTTGGAAGTTCCAGGATTAAATTTTCTTGTCTGTTTTTGCCATTCAGTTACTTTACCTTTGGCCTGGAACAACTCAAGTGATCTCCCATGCAGAGTGGAACACAAGTGACAGATTTTTCTCCAAGCTGGTAGCAAGCACCAGGAAGCGAGCCCAGCAGGAGCAGCCCTTTCCCTCCCTGCCCTGGCCAGCCCTTCTGCCTGTAGCGTATGTGTTTTTGGGAAGGAATGATGGAGAAAATGGTCTTCCAGTGAAGGGGACAAATTGGTGATTGCCTCTCCAAGCCCTGCAGTGCCTCCCTGGGAGGCTCAGGAAGCCATCTCTGACTGCCTCAGCCGCAGGGCCGATTAACTCAACCACAGCCCATCAGAGCTAAACACTTATTTTCAATGTATGCACTGTGAATGAATGTTGCCCAGAATAAGATTTTTTGTGGTTTTTTCCCTGCTAGTGTGCTGTTGCCTTCGGTCTCTTCTTGCAGCAGAGATGCAACACGTTGTTGTGTGTGGGAGCTCCAGAGCTGCTCTGAACGCTCGTAACTGCAGCGAGCGCCGGGGCCGTGGGTGGAAGGCAGGCCAGGGCTGTGGGTGGGTGGGNGTGGGTGGAAGGCAGGCCGGGGCCGTGGGTGGGTGGGTGGAAGGCAGGCCGGGGCCGTGGGTGGAAGGCAGGCCATGAGCTGGCAAAGGCTGAGGCCATGGGTGCCCTCAGCATCGGCAAAACAAATGGAAGCCTGAAGAATAACTCTCTTTCAGGAGGCCAGCCCGGTGTCAGGGCTTGTTGTCAGTGCTGTGGTGGCAGCTGTCAGCCAGTCTCCAGCACTGCTGGAAGGCCAAAAGCTCCCTAAATATTATCTTGTGTGGCAGAACAGCCAGCCAGCTGCAGGGAGAGGCACAGCCCTGTCTCCGAGTGCCCCCGCTGTCCCCAGGGCTGTCATCTCGAGGCACGGCTGTGCGAGCTGAGGGCTCAGGGCTGGGCTGTTCTTCTGTCTGCAGGAGCAACAGCCACGCTTCTCTGCTCCTCTCTTTCCTTCTCCTGCTCCTTTGGCTCTGAGCTTGGGAGGGGAAGAACCTGGCATGATGCTGAATTGGCTTTTCCTGGGTTGTGCAATTAGGAGGAATTTGGGAGGTGATGGGATTGAGGGAAACATGCAGGGTGTGGGCACGCTGGTTCACCCTCCTCTGTGGGGTAGGGGCACATTTATGGGATTAACTTTGATTATTCAGAGTGCATCTTGGACACACTTCAGGATGTGAATGGGAGAAGCTGCCCTGTTTATTTCAGATTAGCTGCAACCTTTAGAAATAACATTGTCTTGTCCCATATTTGTGTTTTGTTGAGGTGGGCCTTGTGTTCATGCACAGCCTGCTTGTTTCTCCCCTTCCGCACATCTGCACCAAGCTCTGTGTTTGTAGCTGAAGCTTTGCATTTGTGTTCATATATAGAAGTGTCAGACAGCTAACAGAGCCCATCTCTTCTCCCAGAGCACCTCAAGTGAGAAGCAAATCCTGAAAGTGCTGCTTCTCAGTTGCAACCATGTGCTTTTCTTCCAGAGCCTCTTCTCTGTCTCAAGCAGCCATGCTCACCTCCAGCTTGTGACATTTGGATGCAGAGGTGGAGCCCAGCACCCTCCAAAGTGGGGTGATGGGAGATTTCCAGAGGAGGATGGTGTCAGTGGGAACCACAGGATTCTTGGATGCAGTCCTGGTCGCCACTCTCAGCTTGTGGCTGACCAGGGCCCCTGGGGTCAGGGCTGTGGAGGCACCACTTTGTTTAGATGTTCAGATTCCTTTGTGAAACCCATAAGTGTCCGTCTCCCACACACATGAAATTCCAGAGATGTCAGACAGCCAGAGTGAGGTTCCCATGGAGCACCCAGCCTTGGGGCTCCTGCCCTCTCTGGCTCCAAGTGCGTCAAACCCAGGCTGTCACAGGGAGCTACCTGGGCTGGGTTTCCATGGGGGGCCAGGACTGTCCTCCCCGGGCACACGGTGCTGCCCTGAGGCTGTGCCACCTGGTTACGTGTGTGGGGAATGCAGCCCGAGTCCTGTGGCTGTGCCAGGCAGCACCCTGTGCCTGCAGAGGAGTGCCCAGCCGTTCCCAGCGCTCGCGGCACGATCGAACCCTCCGGAGCAGCTGGCGTTGCTCAGGTCAGTGCTGGCAGAGGAGATGATCCACGTTGTGTCAGGCCCTGGGTGTGTTCCTGGGGTGCCCAGGGGCTGGGGGCAGCTCGGGGCAGAGGGGCATCACCGGGCCTCTGGTCCAGACCCTGCTTACAGCAGGCTGGGCCGGGCCTTCCATCCTAATCCACGCTGATCCTGGCTTTCAGCTCTGCCTCAGTAAAAGGGCTGCCTGGGGAAGAGCTGACAGTCTGCCTCCCAGCAACGCTCCCCTTCCCTGTCTGCTGCAGCAAAGGTGTTTCCAGTTCATATCTGAGAATATAAATCTATCCTGTGTTTTCTACACAGTGAATAGTCCTTTCAGCTTAGCTTTTTGCTGCATGTATTTTTTCAAATAGAGGCTTTCTCTTCTTGTTTTCCATCGCTGTGATTCTTCAGATTAAAGGTATTCTGTGCTAATACACTCTGAGGCTTTCTGGAGGCATGTGTTAATAGGATATATAGCAGTCAGCTTTATTAGCATGATGACTGTGGTTTAGCTCTCAGAGCAGCGTGGCTGTGGTATAATTGTGGGATGTTGTCTTTCTGGTGTCTTCCAGGCACTATTACAAGGAGACTTGGTCAGTAACTGGGAGAGCTGTTTGTGGAGATGCTGTGGGATGGTTGCATGAAGCAAACTGGGAAAAAGCATACAGTCCTGACCAAAACTCTTGGGTTCCCATTATATCTCTGTTCCCTTCTCTAAAAATATACTGAATAATAGCATTTAGTGTAATTAGGCAATAAATTCTGGAAACCTATGTGGGAATTGGCCATGTTTATTTTAAGTGGTAACTAAAACAAATAATCTTGGTGGCTGGTATCCAGCATGGCCTGTTTGGCATGATGGGGATCTGGATCCTTTTTCCCCTCTTCAACACTTCTTTTAAACTACCCCACACCTTTTCCATTCCACTCCTGAGGGATAGACATTCACTTTATCTCCTGGCTTGGTCCCACAGCCATTTGTATTTGCAAAGTGTTTCCTCTTCCTCATGGAAGGATGGTGGGGATGAGATTCTGCTGGTCAGAGCAGCTAAGTGTAAGTTGGGAACGCATCTGCTGCCTTGGGTGAACTTGGGAAAGTCTCTGCGAGATAAGGTGCTAAGATTAGTCTCTTGACAGGGTTCATTGTGAAGTCCATTAAATTCAAAACGTCAAAAGCTTCCGAATAAATAATTTTTAAGCAAAACTGACAGGGTAGTGTGGGGTGTTGCTGCTTGTCTGTATTTTAGGTTCTGTTCCTTCAGCCTGTTTAAAAGGTTATATTTGTGTTTTGGACTTTGCTTGGTTTTGAATAGCATATGGGAGATGGAATTCTCAGACTGCCAAGAAGCTGAACTTTCTCATCCTTTAAGGTCATTTTGGAGGAAATGTCTTTCATTTTTGGTTCCATAGTTTTCTCTGTTTTAACTAACTTTCTTTATTCTCAAAGGCAACATCCATGTTTGCAAAACACTGTGTGTATAATGCCCGGTAAATCCTGCTTTGCTGCTTTGTAAAATCTCATCCAGGACTTGTGATAGGGACAAAATGCATGTTTAATCCTTTCTTGATTAAGAAAGACCTCACAATTAATTAACTAAGCTTCATAAATGTTATAGGGAAATTGCTAAATAACAGCTTAAGGAAGCATGTGGGAATTTTGCTTGTAGTGTAAAAAGTCAGAGAGGAATTTAAGCCAGAAACAGTCAGTTTGTTTGCAGAAAATTAAAACTGATGTTGCATTCACAGGTTGTGAATGGATCGTCTTGGATGTATGTGGTGTGAGAAAAGATGACGAGCTTTACTCTCCCTTCAAACTTGGCTCTGAGAGTCAGCAAAAACTGATGTTTTAAGCCCATGCCACTTGATGTGTAGATGTGTGTAGGATTTTTATTTAATGTTTTGTGGTTTGTTGTGGTTTTTTGAGGGAGGAAAGGCTGCTGAGGCTAAAAGGAAGCTGGAGGCAGTGGCCTCAGTTCAGCTGTGTGCTCACAAGTATTGTGGGGAGCTGGCTGGTGCAGAAGGGGAAGAGGGGAGTGTGCAGATCTCTGCTCCTGCCCAGCTGCTGGGAGTGCCCAGCATCACCCACGTGTTGCTGGGATACAGCTCAAGGTGTGTCCCAGGAACCCAAACTCTGGCACCAGTTCCTTGGATACAGGAAAGCAGTTAAGGAGTTTGCCGAAGGAGCTCCTCCCTTCAAGGGAGTTTGGCTTTCTCTTGAATTGCTGTCCACCTCCTCAGGGAGGTGCCTGCAGTGTGTCACACAGGGTTTCATGGGTGTGCAGCAGAGCCTTGGCTTCCCCGAGCCTGGCCTGGGGCACACAGGACGTTGGGAAACCTTGGCACCACACCAGGGGGGTTTGAAATGGCTGTTTTCCCTTGGTGCTGAGCATTGCTCTCTGGAATGCAATCACTGGTCTTGGAGTTTATGGACAGCTCTTAAAAATGGGTCTAAAAGCTTTCAAGAAAGGCATCACGTCAGGCAACATAACCTTTAGTTACAGGCAGGAACCTCATCCCTTGAGCCTTCTTGCTCCTGTAATGTAAAGTGGCTTTAATTTTTACTTGGCATGTCTTGGTGGTGACTCCATATCTGGTTTCTTCAGGGATGTTTTTGCCTGCCTGGAGTGCAGCTGGGAGCCGGGAGGGATATGAATAAAGGCTCAGTGTCTGGGAAAATTCTTGGCATTTTTAGAAGAGCGGGTTAAAGGGGGGCTGGGGATTGTGTTGGTTTAGTGTGAGGTTTTTGGAGGGGGACTTCAGTGTGGGCTGGGAGCCTGTTGTGAGCTTGCAACAACTGGAGATGTCTGGCTGACACAGTGTCCTGTGTGTGGGGAGCTGGCTCAGATGGCTGTGTTCCAGCATGCTGTGTCTTGGAAAAGGGAAGGAAGGGAAGGCACTGGGGCTCTGCGCTGCCATTGCTGGAGGGAAGAGCAGTGTTAGGCACCACAACCTTACCTTTTACAGCTCTTTAGGGCTGCAACAGCAGGGAAAAACCACTGTTGCCCTCCCTGCATGGGCATAGTGAAGGCAGAGCTGCTCACACCATCTCAGCTGTGTCCTCTTCAAGAGCCACCACCAGAGTGGGCAGGAGTGAGACGCATCAGAGAAGCTGAAGCACAGTGGGTTGCTATTGTAGGATGAGTGGTAAATCAACACACAGCCCGCATCGAAAACTTTCTCCGTGGGCTTATTTTTAGTTCCTTTTTTCTTCTCCCAGCTTGTCATTAAGTAGTCCATGATGGGGATCTGAAATTTTAAGTACATGCTTAAGATGAACTGAAAACCTTCAAGGTGGAGTGTGTTCTTGCACTTTGCAAATCTGAGATTAGGTGGCATTAGATATGACAACTTTAACCTAAGAGGCGCCGAGAGCTCCCCTGGCCAGCCCCAGCTGAGGGTGCTTCATTTCATCTCCAGTGCCCAAGGCACCCATGAGGCCATACCTACTACACTGAAGCCCTCTGTTAAAATTTGCCATGCTCAGAATCCTCTGACTCTTGTTAGGCAAGCTAAAATCTGGTCTCGTTACCTCTCTGAGGCCACCTCTTTTGGATTAGTAGACTGCAAAGTGCAAGCTCATTCACTGGTGCTGTTATACATCTAATACTCCTTGGCCTGTGAATACAAGACAGATAATACTTTGATGTGTGATAGCATCTGTTTTGAATGTTGCTTGCCCCTCAGCTCTGAGCTAGGCAAAAGGAATGTTTTCTTCATGGAAACGTGAGTCTGTACTCGCTGCTGTCGCTTTGCAAATGTCAAGTGGCATTTGTTGAGCCAATATCTAGGGATGGAGAGGATCTCCTGAGAGAGGTGATTTGTCAGATTTTTCTGCATTGATCCAGAAGCTGGGCCAGGCCCCAGCAAGTGCCTGCTTGGACAAAGAAGCTGAATTTGGCTTCTGACACTGTTTGCCCAAAGGTTTCTAGGCAAGTACTCAACTGCTCCATGACTCAGTGTACTTGTGAAAGGATAATAGCAACAAGCACCTTTATAAGGAATCTGGCAGTGGTGGGCATTTGGGAGGCCATGGGGTTGGGATCCTGCTTGTGGTGGCTCCTGAAGCAGCCCCCTCTGCTCCGTGGTTTGTGGAACTGCTGCCCGGAGTGCCCAGCCTGAGAGGGGCCAGGCAGTGCCTGTGGCTGGCAGGGCAGCTGCTGGGTGCCAGCACGGGTGAGCCTGTGCATGGGACCAGCTTGCTCTGCTTGGACTGAATCAACAGCCAAATCTCACTCAGTCCTTGCTCTGCTCAGCTGCAAAACGAGACTCGCAGCATCAGGACTGAATAACTTGCCATTCCGTGCATTTCCATTCAGGAGACAAGGGAATAGCATCCTCCAAACCTCGCTGGTGCATGTATTAATCTCTGTGTTGCACGCACTGTGGAGGATTGTGGACAGGGCATGAAGAAGGTGAAGTCATTGTTTTGTGCCCAGCACAGTCCCAGCTGTGCCGGGTGCTGCGCCGGCCCCTCGGAGCGCTGCCCGCCCCGTCCTGCCCCGGGAGCTGTGCCAGGGTGTCCTGGCCCTGCAGATCAGGGCTGGGGAGCCTTCCCTGCCCGTCCTCTCGCTGCTCTGAGTCACTGATCAGGGAGCTGCAAACTGCCTGCTGGTTTATCTTTCTGGTTTGATTTGATTGTAAACGGAGTCTGTGCTCTGTGCTTTGCCAGGAGCCTGGCACACTGCTCCATGGCTTGGGGGTGCCTGGCACACTGCTCCATGGCCTGGGGGTGCCTGGCACACTGCTCCATGGCCTGGGGGTGCCTGGCACACTGCTCCATGGCTTGGGGGTACCTGGCACACTGCTCCCTGGCTTGGGGGTGCCTGGCACACTGCTCCATGGCTCCAGGTCTACGTGTGCTGCTGCAGTGGGAAGTGATGTACCCATGGGAGTATCCAGTGCTAGGCACTGGTGTGATGTAGATAACCACTGCACTGGGGTTGGAGGGGGACCTGTGCTGCAGGATTTGGGATTGTGTAAGGTCACGATGTCACCCAGGATTGAGGAATTTAGAAACACAAGTGTGCCTTTGTAGTGGGAATTGAAGCACTATGGAAAAACCCCATGTGGACGTAGTGTTGCTGTTTTCTAAGTGTATGTGGAAAATGTAAATGGAAAAAGTCTGGGAAGAGAAGGACCTGAAACACAACTGCCTTGTGAGCTCTTGGAAGGCAGAAGTTCTCCTCTGAGCGGCTGAGCTTCCCCCTGCTTGGGGCTGGTGTGCTGGGAGTGCTGCCTGGACACAGCTCAGGCAGAGACACGGAGCTGGCAGGGCAGAGGTGCCCGAGGAAGCATTAGGGAGCACCAGACACCTCTGGGCTGAAGGTCACTGCTCAAGTGTAAGCCCTTTTCATGTAGCAGAAAGAAGAAAGGACTGCATTTTCCCCCTGTTCCCCTCTAGGCCTGTGCTGTTTGGCCTTGGAAAAAGTCATCTGTTCATCTTTCTCACTTTTATTTTGTTGTGATGTAGAAATGGGAAAGGGCACCTCAGATACAGAAAAGTGCTGTGCTGTCCCTCAGGGTAGAAGTCCAGGAGTCTTCACTGTTTGTCAGCTAACCCATGTGATTTTTGGTTTTCCCTCGTGGTTCTATTCACCAGTTGCTTGTACGCTGATGAGTCTGCTGTAGCTGGGCCCAGGGTTTACATTACAGCTCCCATCGTGCCCAGTTCTTAAAAATAACTATCTCCATTTAAAAAAAACCCTCACCATTTATGATTGTGGCATTCGATTACACTTTTGTTTACCCATCTGCTTTCACCTGCGTCACTCAGGAAAACAGAACCCAGGGTTGTCTCAAGCAGGAAACACGAGCATATGTCACCAAGGGGAATTTCTGGTTGAGATTAATTGAAAGGTGATACTCCTGGAGATCTACTTTGGTTTTTTTCTTTTTAACCAACTGATGTCAGAATGGCCTTTTCCATCCAAGGTCCAGTCTGTTCATGGTGCTCCTGGTGAAATTAGGGAGAGCAGGGGCAGCACATCTAAAAGCACTGAGCTGCTGTGCTCTGCACCAGGAGCCCCAGCTAGGAACACTGTGCAGCTGAGGGGCAGCTGACCATGGAGCTGGTCCCACTGCTGACATCCCCCCTGGGTTGTGCAGGCAGTGATAAAACCCCTTTTCCTGGAAGAAGCTACTGAAAAATGTAATGACGCAGATTGAAACTGATGCCAGTTTGGAGGTGAAGCATGAAGAGAAACTGTGAGCAGGTTTTATTTTTTGAAGAATTGTAGGCACATGTTTGATGCTGTAGCCTGTGCACTTCTCCTCACAGGTTTCTTTAATCACTCTGTCTACGAGGAAGAGCCTAATTAGTACGTGATACTGTGTTGACCTTCTTACAGGGATCTGGATTTGTTCCGTCTGACTGTGGTTCTCTACTGCCTTTTCTTGTTTGACTTGCAATAATGGGCCAAATAGCACCTTATGTGCTGTGGAAGTGGTTTGTGGCCAGCTGCCCACAGCCCTGCATGGCACAGCCTGTGGGACCCTGCTGGGGATGGCCTTGGGAAGCTGGGCTGGATTTGAAGTGCAGGTCTTGGTTCCCTGGGCAGCTTTGTGCTGGTGATGCCACAGGAATGGGCCAGTGTGCCACTGTGCATCCCAAATGCATCCCCAGCCTCCAGTGGAGTGTGTCCGGGGTGCTGGGCCTTACAGCTCATTGGAGCACTGTGTTTGGAGTTTCTGGTTCAGTTCCTGGGGTGCTCAGCTAATTGTGTCCATCTGTGCTACCAAGGGCATGTGTGTCTTTCTGCTGCATGCCAAGAGGAGGGTTCTGTGGTGTCCCTGTCAAACAAGAGCTAAAACCATCCCTGAGCTGTCCCTCTGGGGTGGCTGTTGTTCCTGTGGCTGTGCCCACAGATGCCATTCATGTGCTTGTTGCCTCGACAGAGCGTCTGTGAAAACGTTTAAAGGACTTTGGGTTTGAAAATACATAAATTCTGCTCTGACCTTATGATGAATCTTTCATTTCCCCCGAAATTCCAGATTCAAAATATGAATTATCCCTTGGCTCTCTGCTTCAAGCCTTAAGATCAGCTCAAGGCACAGAAGTCTTTGAAGAGCACGTTCAAAGGCTGCAAGTTAAACCCTGGTAGCTGCTCATCATAGGATGCCCATCATTAGTGACCCAAGAAGTGATGTTCAGGGCTGCAGTGGCTGTTTGTGGTGGGAGTTCCCACTCAGAGCCAGTGCAAACTCTTAGTTATCATGTTGTGTAACAATGAAATGGGCTTCAGGAAAGGTCAGCTGCCTCAAGGTTATTTGCAGCCCCAGAATAGGCTCTTGCCTGGTAAGAAGGAGAGTGGTCTCTTCATGCTGTGAGATGAGGGACCTGGTTCTCATCAGGTGCTGGGGAGGGTGGGAATGTTGCAGGGACCAGTGCAACTGGAAAGGGCAGGGCTGTGTTCCTGCCTGGCTGATCCCTTCTGGCTCTGCCACATAACCTGCCAGCTCCTGTCCTGCAGGGCAGTCTCATTGCTGGCACAAAGTGTGGAAAAACTCCTACTGAAAATCCCTACCTTTTGTTTCAAACAAAACCAACAAAAAAAAAATCCCACATTGCTGCATTACTGCTGCCCTCATTTATTGCAGCATTTGTGCTCTGGATTGATTATTTATGCTGAGCCTTGCAGGCTGGCTGCTTCTGCTGGAAAGGATTCAACCTGGAGGTGACCTTGTCTTTACTAGCAGGTGAACTGTGTCAAGCTGTCCTTGAGCCACCCTGGGTGTGTGGGAGCTGGCCAAAAGGGCAGGTCACTTGGGGTTGCTCGTCAGGATGGTGGACAGGCTCCTCTCCAGTGCAGTCAACAC
Organism: Pachyramphus minor; assembly: GCA_013397135.1. Classification (NCBI taxonomy): domain Eukaryota; kingdom Metazoa; phylum Chordata; class Aves; order Passeriformes; family Tyrannidae; genus Pachyramphus; species Pachyramphus minor. The sequence continues at coordinate 1,488,174 of VYXB01008446.1, read as the reverse complement.
ACTGAACAGCACTAGTGAGCAGAAGTAGTGGCTGTGTTCACAAGGCTGTCAGGTTTGTAAGCTCAATGGAGTGGAGGGAAAGAATAAAACAGTGAAAACTTTTTTTCCCCTTTCTTTCTCTTCTTAATCTTATTACTTCCCAGCAACTGTTAGCATTGTTTGTCCTAACACAGCGAAATCCCCTTGGAGCTGAGTGACAGCTGAACGCCCTGCAAGCACAGCAAATGGTTTTCTGCTTTGGTATCGGCAGTGCCTTGAACTTCAACCAGATTATTATTGCTGCCTACAGAAATAGAAGGAAACTGCATTTCAAGGTCACTGGCAAAAATATTTCATTGAGGTCTGGCTCGTTGGTTTAGCAGCTTTGAGAGATGTGAGCAGTTTTGAGTAAGTGTATTCCTGTCCCGTAAAGAACAGCAACTGAAAGCCAAAAAAGAAGAGAAAAAGCCCTGTGTGGCCACGTTTGGGTTTCCAGCAGCCAAAGCATGACTGAGTTCTCAATGCAGCCCTGCCTGGCTGGAGCCTATTTAAATGCAGCCTTGCTGAGCTGGAGCCTATTTTAAAATCCTGAGCAGTGGTGCTGCCTGTTGCCTGGAAACCTCCTCCCAGCCCCGGGCACTTTCAGCCTAATCATAGCCATCGGCAGCCTTTATTTATTTCCCATCCAAAATGTCATCCCAGGCTTCTAGTTTGTGTTTTTGTTTGCTTGTTTCTGTTTATTATTTAAAATGAAAAGACACAAAGTGTAACCATCAAACCGGGTGACTTTCTGTGGGAACAGCTCTCGGCTGTCACCGCATTGCAGTGGTGGGAACTGGCATTTAAGCTCTGTGTGGTGGGGGCTCAGAGGGACACGGGGAAAAGGAGAAGTGGGGGCTGAGGGAATGGGCTGAGAACCCAAGGAAGCTCCCCGAGCTCTGCTGGTGCCTGCAGTGGCTTCCTGTGGCTTGTGACAGCCTGTTCCTTAAGGGGATAACCAGACCTGAACAACTCTGAGTCCCTTCCCAGCACACAAGTGTCCCCAGCTCCCCTTCCCTGTGTGACTGCAGCATCCTGTGCCAGATCCACAGCTCAGCATGGGGCTGCCTGGAGCAGCACACACTCACCTCTCCCTGTGTTGTGGGGTCTGACCTTTAGCATCTCCATGTGCTGACAGAAGAATGGACGAAAGTTAAACCTGAAGATCCCCCTGTCTTAGGGGCCCTTTTTTATTTTTAATTCACCTAAACTCTTGGCCACCTTAGACCCTTAATTGCTGCCATCAGTTCCACAGGGAAACTGTAACTGATTGCTATTTCTGCTCAGTGAGTGTGATCGATCCTGCTGGGATGAAACAGGTTGCATCACAGGAGCCCAGCTGTGACTCAGTTATGTTTCTGTCCAGGGAGTCCCATAGGAGAGCACTGGGCTGAAATCATCTGAAAATGGGTACCAAATGCTAACCAGGACAGCCAGAAGGTTTGTGTGTGAGGCATAGGAGCTGCTTCAGCTGTTCACAAGTTGTTCTGGTGACTTAAATGGTTTCTTTAACAAAGCTGAGAATATTTGTTCTACCAAAGGCAGAGCTAAAGAAGGCTTTGACTCGAGATGCAGTTGAACAAAGGTTTGTGTTTTGTTTAACAATCTTACTGCAGGCACAGAGCAATAGGCAAGGCTTATCACGTCAGTCCTTTTATTTTCCTCTTGACTTAATTTAAAGTTTGACAGGCAGCTTAGGCTCTTCTCAGGGATGGTCCTGTCTCACAGACTTAGTGCTGAAATGTTAAGTTCCAATTGTCAGGAACAGAAAGAAGAAGCAGAGCTAGGCCAAGGGCAGACATTTTTTCTATCCCCATCTTCTCTGTGTGCTGGTGATTAAGGAAAACAGTCATTTACCAAAGAAACTGTGGGGGTGAGTGAATGGTGCTCTGAAATCCTGCCTTCTTGCCTCTCCAGGGATGGGTAAGAGTGCCTGAGGGGCTGCAGGGGCAGAGGACTGGCCGCTGGGTTCAGACAGCCTTGCTTGGTTGTCCAGAGGTGGCATATCTGGTGAAATATCAGTGCAAATCTAAACTTTCCTGGTTTTTTACCACTGGAAACAGAAATTATCCTTCTTTTTCTTGTCAGCTCCTTTTTGCTGGATTTTATGGCTGCTGGATTTTACAGCTGCTCTGCCCTGCCTTTCTGTACAGCACAGGTCACAGAGTGGCTGTCTCCTCGGATTTTACTGTCTTAGTTCCTGAGCAAAGCTTCTACAGGTGATCTGGGGGAGGGAGGAGACAGAAGGGAGAACAAAGTGCACACGGGGGAGGCAGGAACAGGAACAGCAGAGGAATGGTGGAAAAGTGTGTGGTCACAGATGGTAAAGCAAGAGGGTTCCTCGCCCTGCCTGCGGGACCAGCACCCCCAGCGCCTGAGCAAACAGACCTGCTGGTGGCAACAGCAAAGGCAAAAAGATCAGCACTTGGGGGAAATGCAGAGTCTGTCAAGCTGAATTCAGTGCTGGAAGGTTTAAAAAAATGAAATCAAAAATTTGAGAAGAAATGGTGCTAAAACACACAGTAGGGGGGTGTCCTTTGCTAATCCCTCCCAGCTGCATGTAGCTGGGGCTCACATTTGTGTTTTCTTGTCTTTGGAGCTTGGTAGCCTGGTTCTCCCAATTCCCTACAAAGATCAGTGTTGTACAACCTCTGTACACCCTCTCTCCTGTTGTTGGTGGCTGCTGGGGGGTTGTGCTGTGGTGTACCAGAACAAGATCTTGAGGGCAGTGCTGGGGTTTGTGTGGGTGGCTGTGCGGTGCCCAGGAGGGTGGGTAATCCTGGTCTTGGGTCTCATCAGTCTGATTTGCCATCTCAGTGCAGTTTGCTAATCTGGCTTCTTCTCTCTACCAGAATGAAGAGAAGAGGAACCTTTCCCTGGGGGGCCATGTGGGCTTCGACAGTCTCCCCGATCAGCTGGTCAGCAAGTCTGTCACCCAAGGCTTCAGCTTCAACATCCTCTGTGTGGGTGAGCACAGTCCTCGGCAAGCAGACATGGGCTGAGGCTGGGGCCAGGGTTTCTTGTGTGTCCTGCTGTGCCACGAGCCTTGGCAGTGACTTCAGCAAGTCAGAAATGCCAAACTCTCTTAATATCACATGGAGTCAAACCAGGAAAATTTCCGTAATCAGCGAGGAACTGCTCATCCCCTCCACTGCAGTAGCTTTGCAATAGGAAGGGTTAAGGGAAGACTGGGCATGGCAAGTTAAGTATTTCCATTTGCAAACTGGGGTGGCTGGCACAGGCAGCTCTTGGTGAATATGATGTCCAGATAGATGCAGTCAGATCCACCATGGATTAGCTGACAGGTGCTGGTGATAACTTGGTAATTTCTGAGTGTAAACCTGCAGCCCAGGTCTGGAGATAAGAGGTTTGAGCTGTGCCTGGTCCATGCCTTCCCAGGTGGGTCAGAGGGCTTGAAGCATGGTCATCTCTGTGCCAGGAAAGGGAGGGGGGTGTTCCTGTTCTTACTGACTGTAGTGCATTTATCTGGGAGATTGTGAGTGGGGGCAAGGGGCTGACTTTAAAATAACCTCATTATATTCATGGTTTTTAACTTCGGTATTGATGTGATCTATCAGGCAACCCTGTCTGGAGCACTAGAGACAAATTGCTTCCAGTGATGAGACGAGCATTATTTTTGATTTGGCTGGTTCTTGTAGGGTGTATGAGTTCTGAAGTGTGACCTGCTAGACCAGCAAAAATACATCCAGAGACAGCAGCTCCTGTGGCTGTGTAGACTGTTCAGTGGCAGCTTGACAGCTTTGAGAAGGTGCCTGTGCCATACCCGAGTCACTTTTGCATATGCACACCATAAGTAAAGAGCATGGCTGGAATCACAGTCTTGAACTTAATAGACTTGTTCTTTAGCAGAAGGGTAACTGCAGCAGAGGGCAATATGGTTTTAATTAGTATTGCTCTTGGGGATACCAGAATGGATACTCCTACACTCTCATCTGACCTTTGGGGCTTTTTTGGACAAGAGAGAAAAAGCCCCACCCTTTTTGCCAGTTCCTACTCCCAACAGCACCCACAGCTGAAGAGGAGAATGCAGCTGACATGAGCAGTGAGTTCTCCATATATCTCCTCTCAGATTAATCTAGAGCACCAGCTGGCTTTATTTCCTTGCACAACTCTTAGCCACAGCTGGTGGGAAGCAGTATGTGCCTCTGCTCTGAGCAACGTGAGGTGTTTATCCTGCTGTGAGGAGCAGAGCCTGTGGTGCTGGGAGAAGGAAAGAGTCCAAAGCCCTTGGCAGCAGGCATGGCATCTCCCTGGAACAGAACTTTGGTGCCCCCCTGCTCTCCCAGCAGGGTATCTGCTGTAGGGCTCCTCAGCAGTGCCTGTCTCTGTGAAGTGGTGGCAGGATGGACTCCTGGGAAAGGAGCAGGGAGTTGCAGGTTGTCTCTGTGGGTTTTGCCTCTGTTCACTGCCATGGCCAATAGTTTTGGGTGCAGTGAATGAGCAGTTTAAATGGGGTCCCTTGTAGGCCAATCTGGAAATTCAGAGTCTGGTTTTGTTACAAGGAGCAGCAGTTCAAAGCCCTTCTGGCTCACAAACAGCTTGTCAGCCAAATGTTCTGGGATGGAGCTTTTTGTGATGCATTGCAGGCATCCTTCAATGGCTCCTAAAACTGTGTTCTCCAGAGCTTCTCTAGTGCAGAATCCCAAGCAAAGTCGGGGGACATGGAGAGGAAAATGGCATGCTTTGCTGTGCTCTGATGCTCACTGGGAGATGAGACCCAAGTGCTCTGTGTTGGCTCTGCATTAAGCATGGGAGGCCTTGAGGAAGGCAGACACCCGTGTGACAATGACGTGTCTGTGCACAAGCAGTTTGTAGTGACCTTTCCCAGCATGATTTAGTTCTGCTCTCTAATTAATGTGCTTTGAGGTACCTGTGACAAACCCGTGCTGCGGTGAGCTGATGATTTGTCCTTCCTAGGTGAGACTGGCATTGGGAAATCCACGCTGATGAACACCCTGTTCAACACCACGTTTGAGACGGAGGAGGCGAGTCACTACGAGAGCGCGGTGCGGCTGCGGCCGCGCACCTACGACCTGCAAGAGAGCAACGTGCACCTGAAGCTCACCATCGTGGACGCCGTTGGATTTGGGGATCAGATCAATAAAGATGAAAGGCAGGTCTCGTGCCATCTGCTCGGCCTTGCGGGGCTTGCCTGTGGTGCTGGCACATGGGCTGCCTGCGGGTCTGCTCGCAGCACTGCAGAGCTGCTGGTTCTGGGGACCAAGCGTGGAGGGGATTCGGTGGTGAGCCAAAAAGAGAGGTCATAGGAGGTCTTTCCAGCAGGGAATGGTGTCTCCCAGCAGTTGAGAGCAGTTAACAAGCTGTCCTCAGCGCAGGGTCAGGAATTATCTGTTGTGGCAGTGGTTGGTGTTTCTGGACTTGTCTCATTTAATTACACCAATGTCTTGTTCAAGCCCCAGGTAAAGGCTTCTGGGACTCCAGAGTCTCTCCTTGTCATGTTGCATTGCTAAGCCAGATGGCTCAGCCCTGAGATGTGGGCAGAGTTTGGTCTGGGGAAGTAGTCATCTTTCCATGCTCCACTGTCCTTAGGCTTTGCAGTGCGGCCTCAGGAATCTGCAGTAACCTTTGGATTATAAGGGCTGTGTGTAAACACCACACATTTCCTGTTGAAGGCTGAATTGTTTGAGTCTTATAACTCCACTTTAAGTGACACCATGGAATGTCTAGGAGAACTCCTTAAGCCCTTAAACTGTTGCAGTCTGTGGTTGCTAATGGGCTGGTTTTAGTTACAGGCCGATAGTAGAGTACATTGACACGCAGTTTGAAAACTATTTGCAAGAAGAGCTGAAGATCCGCCGGTCCCTCTTCAACTACCACGACACGAGGATCCACGTCTGCCTGTACTTCATCACCCCCACGGGGCACTCGCTCAAGTCCTTGGACCTGGTGACAATGAAGAAGCTGGATAGCAAGGTAAGGCATTGGAGACCACGGCCTCTCGTTCTGAAATGCTTCTTGTGGTACTGATTGTCACATGGAAGGTTTTGTTCCTTTCATGGACTCCTTCCTATGTGGGCCATTTTTAGGACTCTGGTAAAGCTTTGTCTGCTGGTGGTTGCTGAGGTCCTGTGCTTGTTTTCTCACGGACTTTTCTGAAAATTGTCAGGAAAAACCTTTTTTCAGATTGGTTGTGTAAATTCTAGAGCGTCCCTCACTGTAAGAATCTTACCCAGATTAGTTGATATTTATAAAGCCATCAGCTGCAGCTTTATTGGCTGTGCAGGTAAGGAAGCCTTCCAGCTCCAGCAGCTGAACTGTGAAAACTGGAGCCACCTTTGCTGTCCTGACCTGTCAGCAGGGACAGAGGTGCTGAGAGCCACCGAAAGTGGAGATGTCCTGAGGTGGTGGTCAGTGCTGAGGAGACAAGGGCTGAGGAGAAGATTTGTGTGTGTTGGTGCACAGGGAGTGTGTGAGCTGGCAGTGCTGGCAGTGCCAGGTGGTCTGCAGAGGAGATCATAGTGTCTTCTGAAAGTGTAAACAGGGTCAGGATTCTCAAGGTCCTGGGAGTCCTACAAGTGGGTCATGAGCTGGGGCTTGTTTCTTTGTGCATAAGCTATTCTGCCTTGGGGGGCAGTGAGTTATTTAACTGGCTACTTGCTGATGTTCCTGCAGCTCAGAGCAAGTTTCTGACATACTTCTGGGTGTTCCAGCTGGTTTCCAGGGAGCTGCAGGGGGCTTCAAAGGTCACCAGTGGCAGCAGCACCTCTTGTTTCCTTCACAAGAATTTCATGTCTTTCAGAGCAGTGTTTTAGCAGCAAGGTGGTTCCCTTCAGGTGGCAGGTGCTGATCACCCTACAGAGAGCAGGCAGGGCAGGACCTGGGGATCCCCTGGATCACATGGAGGGAGCGCTCTCTTCTCTGGCTGCTGTTCATGTGCAGCTCTGTTGGACTTTCCTGGCAGGCAGAGTTCCCCCTGCTGCAGTCCCTGCTCCTTGCCCTCCCTGCCTGGGGCTCAGGCCTGCTTTTCCTTGGCCCCAGCCCAGAACAGGCACTGGCTTCCCATTGCAGTGGGCTGTCTGTAACTGTAGTGCCTGTTACACTGACTTCATCAGGAATCCGAAAACTTTCCCTTAATAAACTCTTGTCTCTTGGTGCAAAGCCAGCATTACATGTTCCCAGAAATATGTTTGGAGGAAAGCTTTTGCATGATTCCCCTTGGTGCTGGTGGTCCCACAAAGCATTTTTCTTCTTTTCCTTCTGCATTCCCTACTTTTCACATCTCCCTGTGGCTGCCTTTAATGTGGTCCTTGGGTAGTACCAAAATAAATCCTTTGTACTTGTGCAAAGATGAAAACTTTGTGCACACACAAGCTTTTTATACTTCTAAACTTCCACTTAAATAGACCTCTCTGGAGTCATTTTATCCCTCTGCTCTCATCTCCCTTCTGACCACAGCATGAGAACATCCTGGATTTCCTGCTGTGGTGGCCTTGCACAGGCGGGCACGTCGAAGTGAATGAGCAGGTAGAGCCCATTGATATTTTGGGGATTAATGTTGCATTTCTGCACCAGTGTCAGCCCAGGTCATTGGGATGCTTCCCAGGCACTCCCTAAAGGCTTGTGCCCCTTCCCCAGTGCTGGGGGTCCAGTGCAGCAGCCAGTGGTGCTGGGGGCAGTGGGGGTGGCAGCAGCTCCAGGCTGTTGTGTCCTCTCTGGGTGGTGACAGCGAGTGGTGACTGTGGCTGAGCAGAGGAGACATGCACTGCTGTGTGAGCACACCTGAACCTGGGCCTTCCTCTTGGGCAGCTTTTCGTGGCTGGTGGCCCCTGTTTTACAGCTGAAGAACGGAGCCCATGGAGATGAAAGGTGTTTCAGAGGCAATGCTTTGCTTGTGCTCTGCTGGCTCAGCCTCTGAGCCACGTTTAACAGAGAATTTGTAGGGCCCTGGCTTGGTTCCACCTTTGCTTTAGCCCACCAGTGCCATGGCACCAGGTGCTGGGCTGGCTCCTGAATCTGTGTGATCATTTCAATAACAAATCTTACTATTAGTGTAAAATTTACCAAATCCCTTCTGGGTAAAGCTGTTTTGTAAACAAAATCTTCCATTGTACTGTAAAACAATATCTGTTTGGCTGAGCTCATGGCCAGCTGCGTTTGGGATATTTAGTTACAGGCAGAGAGCAGAAGCATCTTCAGAAGTGGTTGTAGGTAGATGGAATGTGCCTGGCTGGCTGCAGAGTGCCCAGCCCAGCTCCCTGGCAGTGCCCATCCCCTCACAGATCCTGCTCCAGAGTGGGGGCACGTGAGCCCTGAGCTGACCCTTTTTCTGCAGGAGAGGTGGCTCCAAGCCTGCTCAGCTCTGAGCAGGCCAGCAAGGCACCCAGCTGTGGTCATGGCCCTTTTACCCTTGTAATGGGGACATGGACCTGCTGAGCAGTGGAGGGAGCAGCAGACCTTGTTCTGGGGGGCTTGTGGTCCTTGGCAAAAGAGGCCAGGTCAGTGGCTGAGAAAAAGGAATTTAGTCTCTCAGATAAATTTGCAGTGAGCAAATTGAGACTATCTTCATTTGTAGCAAGTAAATGCTCTTGTGTTTCCTGAGTGCTAAACCAGAGACGGGGGTGGGGAACCCAAGGAGAAGATAAAAACTCAGAGCTACAAAGAGAACTTGAGCTGGGAAAGCGAGGTCATTTATTTTAATGGGCACCCACTGGAGGCCAGCTGGCTGCTATGAATTTCAGCTCTGTAGGACAAAAAGCGTTGGCTGTTGGGAAATGTAAGATGGCAAATCAGACTTTCCCCTTATTTGTCTGAATTCTTGTGTTTTACTGCTCTGAATTTGGCTGCTGTTCAGACAGACGAGTTCTGTTGTTGTTTGTTTAGCAGTGGTTTGCAGTATCACACTTGGCTTTTCTGGGCACAGCAGCATTATCTAACAGAGGGTCCTATGACAGATCCTGCCCTGCTGTGGCTCTCTCAACCATGAGGCCACAGTGAGCCCCATCCCACCTGAAGGATGTGAGATGTGGCCCTCGTTTACTCTCCACTGTGGTGGGTACTGGGCACGGGGGGACCTCCCCACCCTGCAGCTCGTGGGTGGCCTTGAAGCCTGGGACGATGAAGCTGTGTGGGGCATGGTGACTGCTGGCTGATGTGAAGCCAAAGCTAAGCAAGAACAGCATGAAAGCAGGTCTCCTGTCTGCTGTGTGGCACCCTGCACCTTCCCTGGGTGGTCCCTGTGATCCACACAGCGTGCCCAAGGTGTGATCCTCTCCAAGAGGCTCAGGGAGTCCTTGGGGAGGATCTGCAGCTGCTGCCAGAGATCTGAGGAGTCCCTGCTCTTTCTGCTTGAGCACGGGCTCCATCAGCTCAGTGCAGCGTTTCATCCTGTGCTTGTCTTCCAAAGTGGCCTGTCAGCACAGCCAGAGTGGATGGGTGACAGCAGGGACATGACAGCCACCCTGCCTCTGCCAGCCTGATGTGTGTAACAAAGCCTTTGAGCTGCTCCTTGTGTACTTAGCACAGGTGTTTGGTTTATCTGCAGCCCTGTAGCCTGATGAGTGCTGGAAAACTCTTCCCTCTAGTGTTCAGCTGGGCTGGGCTGCAGCTCCTGAGCAAACAGAGCCCCGTGCTGGTTTGAGGAAGTGTAAAGTGTAAATGTAAAGCAGCCAGTGGGGCAGGACCTGGGTCACCCCAACACAGCTGCTCACCTGGGTGTTTGTCCTTCCTTCCTCCCTGCTGCTGTAGGTGAACATCATCCCCATCATTGCCAAAGCAGACACCATCTCCAAGAGCGAGTTGCACAAGTTCAAGATCAAGATCATGAGCGAGCTGGTGAGCAATGGAGTGCAGATCTACCAGTTCCCCACGGACGATGAGGCAGTGGCTGAGATCAACTCTGTGATGAATGTGAGTAGTGCTGCCAGTCCCAGCGCTGCCAACAGTTGGGACAAATTAAATTGCTGCACAAAAATGCATTTGAAGGGCAAGTGTCTTTGGGAATGTCCAGACACTGAATCTGTTGGAAAGTCGAGCTGTGGGTCTGACAGATGCCAAAGGCTGTTGCATACAGAATTAATTAAAATGTGGCTCATGTTTAATCTGGGGCTCTCTGGAGAAACTTAGCTCTAGAATTTGTTTTACTGAATTTTTGAAAAATGCTTTCATCAAAATCCATTCTGTCTTCTCTTAGGCTACTTTACATTTGAGGAAGGAGAAGTTTTGAATAAAAATTTGACAGTTAAGATTTTTATTAGCCTTCTGACTTAAGGAGGCTAAGCAGAGAAAACCCAATTTAAAGTAAAGAAGAAAAATTGTTAGTTCCTATTTTGTCTTCTTTGAAATTCAAAGATAAAATTCAAACCTGGCTGAAGCACAGGCAAGCTTCCTGTCTCCCAAATTAGAGTGCAGCTATTGCAGTAGAAACAGCTGAAATGTTTCTCTGTTAATTTTATAAATCAAAAGCATCTTTTTTATCAAAATGAACTTTTCCCTGCATAGCTGTTTCTGATTAATTGCTTTGTCTTTTCTTTCACCTTCCCCCCCACTTTTTCTTTTTTTTTAAATTCAGTAATTTCTGGGTCATCTAGATATGTACTTTCACTGTAATAGTTCTTTTTTGCTGAATTCGTAGAAAATTTGGAGGATTCACTCTTTTTTAATAATTGCAAGCTGTATACATTGGAGAGAAAAAAACTGGTATCATGCTTGCTTGGCTTTTCTTTTTTAACTTCCTTTCCCCAAGGAAAATATTTTTGGCCACTTCTCTACGAGTCCCACCCTTTTGGATCCGTTTCTTCTTCCTTGTGAGGGGTTTTGCCAGCCTTGCCCTACCCAAGCTTCCCGTGGCTCCTTCCCTGCAGTGCAGGGACGATGCCCTGTTTCCTCACTGTGCCTGGTGCCTTGCAGACTTGGAGAGCAGTGAGCACACGTTGTACCCTGCACATGTCCCTTGCAGTGCCCACACACACCGAGCTGTGCCAGGGCCTGTTTGTGGATGTCCTTGGTTGTGCTTTCAGCAGGGCAGGGAGTGCCCCACTCCTGGCACGTGCACAAGCAGCCTGATCAATGGATAGAGGAGAGCAGGAATGACCATGGTGTTCCTACAGCATTTCCCCAGCTGCCTCAGCCCTGCCAGCACTGCTGGTGAGCTGTGCTGTGCCCCACAGTGCTCCTGGTACAACATCCCAGTTCATGGCAGCGGCTGCTCCGAGTGCCAGAGACCTGAGGTTCAGAGGGAGGACTGAGGGCAGCACATCCTGTGCCTGGGGGAGGGGGATCTCAGGGTCAGGCTGGTCTCTGGGGGTTGCCCCATGCTCTGAGTCCCTGCCTTGGCTGTGTTTCAGGCTCACCTGCCCTTTGCTGTGGTCGGGAGCACGGAGGAGGTGAAGGTTGGGAACAAGCTGGTGCGGGCTCGGCAGTACCCGTGGGGAGTGGTGCAAGGTGAGGGCTGCGAGCGGGTACCCACCCAAACCCCCTGTGCTCCTGCTCACACAGCCCTGCCCAGCTCTGGCCCTGCCAGCCCCTCTGCTCTGTGTGCACCCTCCTGTGGGTTGGCCAATCCTTCCTTTGAATTCCCATTCCTGCCAGCAGGTAGGAAGGTCAGCGGGAATCCCTCCAGCCAAGGGGCGGGTTGTGCCCTGAGCAGCACAACGGGCAGAGTTCCTTGGGGTGGGAGCGTCTGGAGTCAATCTGTACATACCTTTGTGCTCCCCCACCGTGTCTGCAGTTTGCTGACTGTCCCCTCGCTTCCCTCAGTGGAGAATGAAAGTCACTGTGACTTCGTGAAGCTGCGGGAGATGCTGATCCGAGTGAACATGGAGGACCTGCGGGAGCAGACCCACACCCGCCACTACGAGCTGTACAGGAGGTGCAAACTGGAGGAGATGGGCTTCAAGGACACAGACCCAGACAGCCAGCCCTTCAGGTGAGCAGCCTGAGCATCAGTTTAGAGCGAGAGTTTGGTACTGACAGCTCCAAAAAGTGGGAGCTTTGTAGGTGGTATCCATGGTACGGGGCTGGAAAATAGTAGCACTGGGCTTGAACCTTGCAGCTGACTTGGATGTTCCCTTTCCTGACTGTTTGTCTTCCAGCAACACAGACAGGCATGCATTTCCCCATCCCTAACTCATCGGTGTCCAAAGAGTCTGGATTTCATTTGCTTTCTTCCTCAGCCTCCAAGAAACATATGAGACCAAAAGGAAAGAGTTCTTGGGCGAGCTCCAGAGGAAAGAGGAAGAAATGAGACAAATGTTTGTTAACAAAGTCAAGGAGACAGAGGCAGAGCTGAAGGAGAAGGAGAGAGAGGTGGGTGTGCCAAAAACCTGCGAGGAGCCCAAAACGCAGCCAGCAGGGAATCTGGGTCTGGGCAGTTATGAGTCCTGGAAGCACATGCAGCTGCTGAGGAGACTCCCCAGCCAAGGCACAAACACACACTTGTACCACGGGTTTAGGTGCCTCAGAAACCTCTTCCCTACCCTGGGCCATGTGCAGGAAGCTTGGCTGCTGTCTGCTGAGAGAAAGGCAGCAGAAACCCTGTTTAGGGGAGCATCCATGTCAGGGAGCCTTCCCCCCTGAGGCCCTCTGGGCAGCTGGGACTGGGGCAGGATTACATGGGCCATCCTCAGAACCAGGGGGGAACAAAGGAGGCCACGATGTCCCCAGCCCCGTGCAGAGATCTCAGAGCACATTCCAGGGCTCACACCTCCTGCTTTGCTACAGGCACCAGGTGGGGCTGAATTGATTGTCCCTTCCCTGCTTTTGGTGGGTGCTGGGTGCCAGACCCTGCCAGCACCCCGGGGTGGGGGATTCCTGTGAGAGGTGTGACAGGGGCTCTGGGGCAGGGGGGCACAGCCCAGTGTCCTGCTGGATGAGGTGCTGAGAGGGTCTGTCTCCTACCAGCTGCATGAGAAATTTGAGCACTTGAAAAGGATACACCAGGAAGAGAAAAGGAAGGTGGAGGAGAAGAGGAGGGAGCTGGAGGAAGAGATGAATGCCTTCAACAGGCGGAAAGTGGCGGTGGAAACCTTGCAGTCCCAATCCTTGCAGGCTACCTCACAGCAGCCACTGAAGAAGGACAAAGACAAGAAAAAGTAAGTGTCTGAACTGGAGTCTGCCACTGGAAAGCTGCAGGTCTGCTCAGATGCTTTAATGTTGGTCAATAGCTTGGACAGCACATAGAAAAGGGGATTTTGGAATGCTAATTCCCACCTTTCTGCCTCCTTTCTTAAAGCAGAGGAGAGACAGGGCCCTCCTGTGCCTCCTGTACTCTAAGGAGAAGCCTGGGCAGCTGCTGGTGGGAGGGGTTTGCAATTTGGGGCCACTCTCTAAAGGCCAGGGGTTCTGTGGATTCACTCTTGCCTCCGGGACAGGTGGTCCTGCAAGACCAGTGGGAAGGGGACTGGAAATAATCTGCATCTTCTCCCCAGCAGAGGGGAGTGGGGACAACCCTGACAGAGCTGTGATGTCTCCAGGATGCAGTCCCCATCACTCACTGCCTTGCTGCAGTCCGTGGGCTTGTGGCTCTCTTCAGAGAGTGCTTGCTTTATTTTTAGAGACAGAGCTGTAAAGAAGGAAACAGCACTTAGAGTGAAGATGCTCTGGAAATTCATTAGGGCTCCATGTGAAATGGGGCTCTAAGACACAGTTCTGATTACAAGACAATTCTTTTCCCCTAAAGGCAGAACTCTTATCCTGGCTTGCTGTGAGTGAATTGACATTGCTGAAGCCAGCAGGAGTGAGGGCATGTAAATAATGCTGTTCAGCCACCTGGTTGTGTAATGATAGAGCAGGAGCAGGACAGATTTTAAAAGAAAAGGTGAGGGTGTGATCCTGCTTCCATTCAAGCCAGTCTCTGAGGAACACTGGATAGGGAGCAAAATGAAATGCACCATCATGCAAGCTGGTAATTCCGCTATTCCAGCACTTTTTGTTACTTCCCCTTGCATGAAGGAGCTCAAGAGTCTGAACTGCATTCTGTCAAACCCAGAACAGACTGGTGACAAGGCTTTCTGAGCCTCTTAATGATGGCAAGAAAAAAAAAAGACCATGGAGAGTAGCAGCACCCGAGTTTGGCTTCATGATGCTGATGAGATCTTGTGCTCTGTCATTTCCCTGCTGTGAACTGCAGCACCAGAGTAGCTCTGTCTATGTACTGACATCCTAGTAATTTGTTTCTTCCTGTGTTAGATAACAGGGTAGATTATTTAAGTATTTCCTTGGAGTGTAAACGTGTTGGTGTTAAAACCAAAGTGCTCTCTTGTGCAGACCTCTCAGGGTGCTCTGGGCATGGCCCACCTCACACAGAGGCCAAATGGTTTGTGAAACAGTTTGCTGAAAATAGAGTGTAGTCCAGCTAAGCTCACTTGTGAGTTAGAGGCTGAGTCCTGGGGCCCAGGGCTGTGCTGGGGAAGGTGAGCACACTGAGCACTGTGGTGGGGATGGACTGTGCATGGGAGCCAGGAAACGCTGCAGCTCCCCTCAGCTCCCTCTGGCTGCAGCAGAAATGGGTTTCCTGTGCTTTGCTGGGTTTAGCCCACGTGCAGATGTGAGTCTGGACCCTTCCTCTTCTGGGTGGTGACTGGACACTGGCCGTGCTGGGAGGCAGCTCGGTGGGGTGTGAAGGTCTGAGGGGCACCCACAGCATGTGCTCTGCACAGGGCTGGGACCCTGCAGAGAGCTGGGACCCTGCAGAGAGCTGGGACCCTGCAGAGAGCTGGGGCCCTGCACAGAGCTGGGACCCTGCACAGGGCTGGGACCCTGCACAGGGCTGGGACCCTGCACAGAGCTGGGACCCTGCAGAGAGCTGGGGCTCTGCAGCTCCAGAGTGTGGTGAGAGGGGGTGCATTATGGCTTTGGATTGGGGGTTTTTGCATACCTGTGAGCTGGTATGTTTTTTGGGGATTTCTACTCAAGTTAAATAACAAAATTTGTAATAAAACTTTCAAAGGAAGGTGCCTCCCTGTGGCTTTGCCAGTGATATGACTTCCCATCCCTCCTCTTTGTCTGGGAAGCATTGAAGTGAGCCCGGGGTGCTGTGAGCCCTGAGTGTCCCAGAGCACAGCCTGAGCCACCCCCTGCTCCGGGTGATACCCACAGACCCTGTGGGCATCCAGAGGATCTGTGTATTCCCAGGGAAGCAGCAGGAATAGCTTTGCCAGGTTTCTCTACCAGGATCTGTCAACCCCACCAGACTAGAAGCAGCTGGGATTTGGGGAGCTGGTGGCTGGCAGTGCTCTCCCTCAGGACCAGCAGCCAAACTTCCCTCACTGAGCCCGTGGCTGGGGCAGTGCCCACGGCTTTGGGCAGAGAGGGGAGGGGGACCCAGAGAGGTCCTTGGGGGGCATCACTGCCAGGAGAGTCCCTGTGCTCCCCAGGGGATGGGTGGGAATGGAGGAGCCTCCAGGGTTTGGGGGTGAGATGTGGGGACCTCACAGGAACTGGGAATATGTTGTGAGACTGCAGGAGGGGTGTTTTTCCTTGTTTTTAGGTTTAGAAGAGCTAGCTGAACCCCCTGTCATCTCCTGGTTCAAGACAGTGGGTTTGGCAGCTTTAATGAGTAGAAGGTGGTGATGGAAGGATTGCAGGTGTTGGGGGAAAGCAGAGTGTTTGAGTGGGCCTGGGGGGTGCTCTCATCTGAAGCCTTTGGCTGCCCCAGCAGTGTTTGTCCTCCTCCTCCTGCCTTGGTTTTAACATATTTCGCTACATTTTGCTTTTGTTTAATTTCCATAACTTTAATTCATGCTTTTTTTTTTATGTTTTGTTTCTTTCAGTTAATCACACACAGACTTGCAGGCCAAGAGTGGACTTGGTGCTTTCATGTGTTAAGTTGCTTGAGTTTCCCACCCCGTGACCCTTCTCATAACATTGTGTGAGTGGACCAAAGTGAAAATGAGCGTCTCCAGTGGTGGCAGCGACCTGCTGTTACCTGTACAGAGTTATCAGGAGGTTTGCAGGACCTTGCCTAACCTGTACATTTTGTTAAACAAAGCCAGCTAATCTCTCAAGATGTTTTGTTCCAAACCCAGTAACTGAGCAGCCGTGTATCCAGTGACCATAACTGTTTGCCTGAACTCATCTTACCCACCAGCTAAATAATTGCTTTCTACATTTAGGTTTTTTAATTGGCTAAGGTGACTGCTTGAGGCTCATTGACCTTCCCCTGTACATGCACAGTGAGAGGAGTGGTATGAAAAATGCTGAAATGTTTATTTTTCTAACAAAATTCTCAAATAAATTTTTAGAATGGGTAGAAAACCACAATGCTTAGGCTTTCTGCCCTGGGAATCTTAGAGTAACCCTCATTCCAGTAATTCTGTATTTAATTCTGAATTACTCTAAACACTTTCCACATCATTTATAATATATATATATATATAAGGAGAGAGAGTGAGTGGTTAATAAAATTCATGGGACAATGTTTTGAATTTTCTTTACTGCTAAAGTAGAACATTTATAGAGAAAGGTTTTCATAAGAGTTTGCTGTATAATGTGGAACTACAGGATTTGTGTAACTCTTCAGTTGTCACTTACCAATGTATTTACTGTTGTGGAAACTCTTTACTTTTACTCTTTAACCTTAAACTTATGATGTGCCTAATAGGGAGAACCCCTGTCCTGAGCTGTGCACTGTATTTGTGCTGACAGGCTCTGTTCCTCTTAGAAGGTGCTTCCTTTGACACTCTCCTTGCCTAGAAATCACAGCCTTGTTTTCCTGGGCAACTGAGTTTAGAGGAATAATTAGGATCAATATTAATTTTTTCCACTCAAACCATTTTGTGACTAGGCAGGATGATAACTGAACAGAGAGTTACTAGCTATGCTGTCATGGAAAAATAGCTGCACCCAATTCCATCCAAGCATCAGATCCTAGGCTAAATGAAAGGAAATATTTTATATTAACCCTCACATAGTGTCTTTAGAGTTTATAAAAACACTGGCTGGCTAAGTGTTAGTTGTGAGTGTGTGTGTTTTTATTTAGTTGTTAATGTTGCAGGATTTCTCTGATATGGTTTTTACTGAAGATTGTCTTTGTGCTGTCAGCAAACTCCTGAGGTGCAGTGCAGGGGGAGGGCTGGGCCTGGGCCCGAGCTGCCTCAGGGCCTTGCTGCACTCTGAGGTTCTTTAACTCGCATATCCCTTAAAGCAGCTTTTTTTTCCTTGCTAAATACATGCTCAGGTGTTAAACTGTTTTCCTATGGACGTTGGCCTGTCCTGTGGACTTCCTGACAGCCGTGTCAGTGTTACTTGATGCTTGTAGGGAAGAACCTCACCGAGATCTCACCGGTACCTTTTAGAACAGGCCGTTGTTCAAAGAGTAAAAATTCTGCACTAGTTGGGAGTCTGCTGACAGCTGAACATTTAATTATTAAGGCTGTGCCTCCAGGTTAGATGTATTTTAAACAGTAACTGTCAAATGTTGGGAGGGTTAGTGTGCTTTTCTCAAACACAGACAAGGAACCCAACCCTCTTTTGTGCAAGAAGACAACTCCACCTCACCTCTGACTACAGTCCAATCATGTAGCAAATGATTTGTTATTGATTTTTGCTAATGAGAGAAACTCTGGTGCACTAATTGCCTGAGCAAACAGCACTATTTGGTTCAGTGTTTTGCTTCTCAAGGCCAATGCTGGCATAAAACATTAACTGGTGGGACTGGTGTGCCCCCACTGCCTCACCAGTGTGTTCCCAGTCGATAGTTCTCTCCTGATCTCATGCTGCAGCCAGCAAGATCTATGCAAATGATTTCTCTCTGCCCTGGCTCATCAGAGATCAATTCAGTTTTCCTAGAATAACAAGTAGTTAAGAAAAATGGTGATTGCAAAGAAAGAAAGAAAAACCTTCAAATCAATGGGCATTGTGGAGAAATTTTACAGCTTTTTCTGAAGAAGACATTCAGAATGTATGTAACAATATTTTAATGACTATGATTATTATATTACTTTGACTTTATGATGTGGTGGACAGCTCTTGTCCTTGTAGTTGCTTGTTCAACATCACAATCTCCCCAATGGGACTCAGTCGTATTTTTTTCCCCAGTACTTGTTTTTTTTCCTTTGGCTGAGACAAGATTTAAATATTGTGGTATATAGGGTAGTTCTATATCTTATTTTTATTTAACAAGTTACAAATATGTGGTGATTCTAATCTCATCCAGTCTGAAGACTTACATCTGGTAGTTTAGAAGAAGTGAAAAACCTTCAGAAACAACTGAAACCATTCAGTTACACATCCTTTGACTGTTTTATACATTTATCTGTAAAAGATTGGTATTAATAGGAAAAACTATCCATTTTTTTATCATTGAAACATTTACCATCGTGTATGTTGTCTGCTTTCTAATTTAAATTGTGTTTTGTGGGTCTCTGGGGGGGTTCACACCTGGCTGTGGTGGGTGCCCCTGTGTGGAGATGGGGTGGGTGGTTTGGAGCTGTGGAGGCTCCTGGGGACCTGCCTGGGGGACACAACCCTCTGGGACATTCTGCATCCCTTTGCTTTGTCATTCCCACCATGTTTGGGTTTGTGGGTTTTTTTACTTTCATTTCTTTCCACTCACTTTGTACTTTTTTTCTTTTATTAAATCTCATGTGTATTTTGAGTTTCGTGGTGTCGTTTATTTAGTGGTGCATTTTCTGTGCTATCTGGTCATTACCTGTAGTATCTGTCAAAATAATAATGTGTCATGATTGCAAGCTTACCAGTCACAAGCTGTCTTGTGACTATGGGGAACATTCAAAAATATAATTAGCTAATTAATGAACAACTAGCTAATCACAGAGTATGCAGAAATGCACCTCATCTGTAATCTGGGGAGAAATTCTAAGAGATTAATTCAAAATTTGGGCAGAAGGAGCCTTGAAGCTTGTTGGTACATCTGCTTTGTGGGACCTGCTGGCTGAGCAGGTTCTACCAGCAGTTTTGCTGATGTGATGCTGCACAAAGAGGTGATTGAAGGGTAGGATGAAAAGGGAGCAGAGCTGGAGGGTTTCTTGGGGGTGCTTCCAAAGGTTTGTGCTTTTCTGAAGAAGCACAGCCTGTGCTTAGGGGAAGGCCCACAAAGGAGCCCAGTGTTAGTCTGGGGTTCTGCTTTGAAGGGCTGAAGCTTCACCCAAAGGCCTGTTCTCTGTTCTCTGGGCCAGTGCTACACACAGAGTTATGTGCAGGTGACTCTGGGCTGTATTTGGTGCTGTGCTTCAGACGCAGCCGGCACGTGCAGTTCGGCTGGGGCAGCGTTTGCAGTTCTGCAGCTGAGGAACAAAACCAGGTGGGTTTGTTAGAGCAGCAGCTCAGCAGTGAGCTGAGTGCTGCCCATGTTTTCCAGTTCCAGAGCCAAGGCCCTGGGACGTGTTGGTGCTTTCCTTCAGGAGACAACCCAAACCCTGCCTTGTCTCCTTGTCCTCGGCTGCTCCGTAGGGACGACTGTGCAGCTGTGAGGGGTGGCACAAGGCAAGGAGGCTGCAAAGCCACTGCCCCAGCTCTGTGTGTGCCCCAGCTGTGTGTGTGTGGCTGGCAGTGCCTGTGGTCCTGGCCAGGCTGGGGGCAGCTCCTCACCTCTCCCATCCCAGGTCTCCATCCCATGGGACTTCTCAGGTGTTCCATCAGCAGTCTTTCCTCAGCAGAACTTTAGATCAATCCTCTGATTACCAGTTCCAAATAGGATGTTGGCAGCTGGGAGAGCTTCTCAGAGTTCCACATCTGTGCCCAGCCCCAGCTACGTTAGAGAGGGGCTTTGACCTTTCGTGCTGTCTTTGCTCAATGTAAATAACTGAAACTTAAACACTGATTCTCTTTTGTTCTTTCTGTAGCTTCTTTAGTCTTCCCAGTGCCTACTCCATAACAACAGGAAGATATGTTAATTAGAAGATTTATTAAGGCCAAAACATCTCATGCAGAAGAAATTAATTGGTGCTTTCACCTTTAAGCTTGCAATACATTGCACAGAAGAGAATATGTAGCAAGGACTAAGATGCACCGTGTCTTTTGATGGGGAACAATTTGCTTGATCAGGTTTCTTGGTAAAGTTGAAATCCAAGATACTTGCCAAAAGGTAAACTGCTAATTCAGGCTGCTGCATGGCTGGCACTAAAAACAGAATGCTAATTCTGGGGTGAGAGCCCCTCCAAGGCAGTTAACGCTGACTGACTCCAGAGAGACAAGGGACAAAGCTGGGGTAGTGTGAGGGGCTTTTGGCTTTGCTGCTTGAGCTGCC
This sequence comes from Pachyramphus minor, assembly GCA_013397135.1. Taxonomy (NCBI): domain Eukaryota; kingdom Metazoa; phylum Chordata; class Aves; order Passeriformes; family Tyrannidae; genus Pachyramphus; species Pachyramphus minor. The sequence goes on along the minus strand of VYXB01008446.1, from coordinate 1,467,971 downwards.
ACAGTAACAGGGTCCCACGGGTCCTCTCCTGTCTGGTTTTGGGATGTAACTGGAGAACTTGATGTTCCTAACCTGACATCTGTATCCTGGCTCCCTAATCTTTCATCTGGATTCTCACCTATCACACCAATAACTCCTCTGTGCAGCTTTCTTCTGTATACTTACAGGTTTTGTAACCAAACCCCTCAACCTCCCTCTGTTTAGTTTCCTGAGGGCAGCACGAGCTGCCTCACACTGTAACCCCTTCCCCAGAGCTCCCTACCCACCTCCCACCTGCTGCTCAGGCTGGGTGACCCTGCCTGGGCTGCACTCATCCTACTGGGATGGGAAGGGTGAGAAGGGAACCCTTTTAAAGGACAACTAAACGTTACATATTAATGGAGGGGAAATGGTTTTAAGCTGGATCTCAGTGTTCCTGGTGTGAGTTCTGTGTTTGTTACAGACTGACCTCCCCTTACACAAATACTTCTTTAAAAAAAAAAGGAAGGGGGAAAAACAAAGTGTGATGTCTGTGCCCCAGTAACTTCACACAGGAACAGGGAGAGGCCCCAGTTTATCTTTGTTTTAAACAACCTTGTAAATGAATCTCAGGAATGACCTGCTTGTACCAAAGTTGGGTTTAATAAAAACAAAACTGACTTGTTTAACAAACATCTGTTAAAACCATGATTTGTATGCAGGTATAACCACTGCCACAACAACATACTGTGTCCAGATTCACAACCCTCACATGATCCCAGTTTCCCCCCATTAACCCTGTTGCCCTGTGGTTAAGGTGTGATGTCCCCTGTGCACTCCCTGTCAGGGCAGCTGCTGCCCCAGCCTCCCTCCCCTTGTCCAGGCTGCTGCTTTCCTGCTGCCGTGGGGCTCAGGGGGTAGCACCAGCCAAAAGCCAGTCCTTAGCAGGAGGTTTGGAGGGAGCTCCCCCCTGTGCTCCTGCCTCGTGTGCTGGTGAGGCTGCAGTGGGTGAGTGTGGCAGAGCCCCCCAGGCTCCCTGAGCACTTGTGTCTCTGTAACCAGGAGTTGGCTGAGATGGAGAGGCTGGTGCAGAGGCACCGACTGCCCCGGGCACTGATGAGCCCTGTGCCCAGGGTGGGTGGTACCTGACAGCCACAGAACTCTGGAGGCCCTTGGCATAAATTAGAACCTGGAAATAAATCTCAGCTGTAGCAGCTCCGTGGCCTGAAAATGAGCAAACTGGGCCTGTGCAGAAGGTCTGGGGCCTCCTGCCACTTGCAGGCAGGAGGGACAAACCCCCTGACGAGCACGTTCCCCCCACCTTGCTCATCCCTGCCTGACCCTGCTGCCACCATGTGCAGGGACCAGGCACCACGTGTGGCAGGGCAGTGGGACCAGGTGGGCAGCACCAGGCTCTGCCCCAGCTGTGTCCTGGGGCCATGAATTCAGAGCTGCAGGTCCTCTGAGGAGGGTTCTGTCTGCACATCTGTGGTGCCCTGCACAGAGCAGGGGGAAACTGGAGCCCTGTGTGACCATCAGGCTGAGCTGAGCCACAAAACAGCCTTTGCTGCTGCTTCGATGACTGTTTTAACTTGCCTGTGTTCTCTTTTGAGGCCAACCAGTCTAATTTCTTTGGCAGAGCTCTCATCCGGTTTGGAGCTATTGTCAAGTCAGATTGCAGCTGAACAGGGGAATTGGGAATGAAAATGTTTTGTTGTTTTTCCAAATTGCTCAGAAGGGTTGATGAAGTTCTGTTTGTCGTGACCATGGTTCGGTCACAGTGAGGTTGCAGTTGCACACCTTGCTGAGGAGGATCAGGGGGGAGCTCTGGGACCTGCCAGGAGTTAATGCCTCGCTCCATCTCAGTGCACTCTTCTGCCTTCCTACAGAATTGAACTGTAAGTACTCTTCAAATTGAATCTAACACATGAAAACCAATTAGGGGTGAAAAACCCCAACAACTGTATAGATGCAGCCCCAGAAATGAGGTATAACTGTTACATTACTCTTCCCTCTGCAGTTTTCTTGTCTCTTGACTAATTCTCTGACCATGGGGGTTTCTTTGTTTGTGCAAATGTGTATATGAACTCCTCTCCTAAATCATCACATGTGCCCTATGAGTAGTGACACCAAGTCTGGCCTGCAGTGGGACAGCTCCACCCTCAGCTGTGGTGGTTCCTGGGTGTCTGAGTGGTGACACAGTTCCTTTTTTGTGGGGTTTACGAGTGGGGGATGTTGTGGTGAATGGGGGAGCCCAGAATTGCTTTGTTTTTCCTGTGGGTGGTTTAAAACCCTCCTGTAGGTGCTCACCATAGGGGATGTCAGATTTGCAGCTTTGTTTACAAGGTGGTGGCAGCTTCAGGCATCTGGAAGTCTGTCCTGAAGTGAGGCACCAGCAAGGGGAGGCTGGGTTTGAGCTGTGCCTCCCCTGGGCCGAGACCCCACAGGGAAGGGACCTCACCAGCTCAGGATGAGGCATAAGAGCTCTTTGAAAATGCCCTGTAAACTTTCTCTGGAGTTTTACTGGGACTGAATATTCCCCAAAACAACTCACAGAACTGACATACCCACATCAGACCCGTGCCAGCACTCGCTGACCCCGGCGTGTTCTCAGCAGTAACTGGTGTGTAGCAAATGGGACCCACAGCGCTGGGTTCAGCTGCAGTCACCTTGTGGTGTTTGCTGCACACAATGCAAACAGGCACAGAGGGGACATGGTCACTGTCACCTGTGGGGAGGTGTCCATCTTGTCACTCATAGCGTGTTGGGGCAGGGAGGGGAATGGTGTTAACAGCCCCTGTTCTGCCAGAGAGAGGGGAATCAGTGCAGCTCCCACTACTCAAAATGCTTTTCTGTAGCAAGAACAGTCCTGGTACAAGAGCAGATCCTTCCTGTAACTGTTTTTGGGGGCCAGAAGCTCCGTTCTGCATGATGGCAGAACCATAAAGGTAAGTGGCACTTTTAACCTGCTGAAGCTGAAGCACTGCTGTTTGTTCCTTGCTGGTAACTGCAGTGCTGGAGTGGGTGTGCAGGAGGCACCTGTGCTGCCAGAAGGAAGCACAGCATGTCCCGGGAGAGCAGGCAGGCTCCAGGTGAACTGTTCCCTTCCCACTATGGCATCTTACCCTGACTGGGAACAAGGGGCCCTGATGGGCCTTTCAGCACTGGCTTTATCTTTTGGAGTTAACCCCCATTAGTGCTTACTTTTGAATGTTGATCATAGAGATCTGCAGAGGTTTTGAAAAGCAGGTTTGTTCCTGGGTTTTAACACGTCATCCAGCTTATGGGAAAGAAGTTGCATACCTAGGCTCAAAGCTGGGGAAAACACCAGGTTGTGGTTGTTGTGGGATAAAGTCACAGAATGTTAATTACTGTGTGGAGGATTTTTCTGCTGGCATTTCCATGGGTTAACACAGCTGGTGGCGATTCCTGAGACAGGGCAAAGGGATGGGAGGGAAGCAGAGCCAGTCACGGCCCTGTTTGCTGTAGTGATCCATGTGGGCACCAGCTTTTGGCTGGGCTATTCCAGGTGCAGACCAAGCTTACCTTTTATCTAATGGAAACTACAAAAGACAACTTGCCTCCTTCCAAAAGCCAGGCAGTCAAGTCACAGCTTGTGAGAGAAAAGGAAGGTGCTGCTCAGGGGAAGGGAGGAGCCCTCCCATGAAATGAAAACCTTCCCTGGGGTAGGAGGAATAGATCCCATGTCCCAGACTTGGTGCTGCCTGGCCCCCGGGTGTGTGGGGACCTCGTGCCCCTCGTCTGGTCTAACCCAGCACCCCGAGTCCTGCTCCTGCAGCACCTGGGCTGACCCCCCTCAGGGCAGCATTCACAGCCTGCAGCACTTGGCTCCTGGCAATTCCATGGCTCCCACTGCTGGTGCGAGTCCTGTCTCCTCACGTGTGTTGTTTGCACTGTCTCTGGCACTGGGTGTTTCTGGAACACTGGGCACTCTTGGCAGCTGGAACAGCAGGGTGGTTTTCTCCCTGCTCACACACACAGCTGTCTGTGTTGGCAGAGAGAGCCCTGGCAGAGTTAACACTTGAGAAAGCTGCTCAGCAATCAGTCCTGCAAGGCTGCTGTCCAGGAATTCCTCTCCTGCAAGGTAAGGCAATGAGGAAGGGGAGGAAGGCCAGAAACATTCTCCCTTCACTGATGAATTCTGCTGTTACACAGCATGAGGGTCTCCTTGCTCCTGTCCCATCCCTGTCCTCAAATTATTTATCCCATGTCATTACATGAGACACCTGCCCAGTGTTACCCTGTGCCAGTCCATATGGAACCCCTTCCTGTTCTGTGACAGGATTCCATCCTGTCCTGCTGGATTACACCTTCAAACTAGGGTAACAATCACCTGAAAACACTGGCTCTGTTATGCAAAACAAAACCAAAATTTAAAAAAAAATGTGTAAAGCTGGTTTTTAAAAGTCTAAGAGAGGTTTAATCTGACCTTTGTGAAACTGCTTTGTTATGAAGATTAACAGTTAATAAGAAACAATGTGGTTGAGGGGACTTACTTAAAGGCATTTTGTATTTCCCAGTCTGATAAGACAGAATAAATTTAAGAAAACACTGACCAGCATGTGCTGGTTGGTGAGGGCCCAAGGCAGTGGGGGTTGTGGACAAGAAGACATTTCATAAGGAACTGTGATTGGGTGAGGCCTTAAGAAAACTGGAGGTTTGAGGCTTCTCACTGCTGACTCAAAGCCTTGGTTCCAGCCCAGAGCTGTTCCAGAGGCAGCAGTGGGGACTCCCTGTTCCTCGAGAGCAGCTCCCGCTCAGGCTCCCACGGGGTGAGCCAGATCAGCTCTAATGAGAGAACAATGGTGTGAGCTGGATGAAAGGCTCCATCTGTCAAACTTCATCATGGCTATTTTAAAAATAAACTGAGGCATTTGGTTCTCCCTGCAGTTTGTAGCTGCCTGCCAACCAGAGCTCTGAGTTGAAGGATTGTGACCGAGTCCCTCCTCTCCCCAGCTTTCTGTATCTAATGACATTAAAACTGAGGGCAGCACACACTGCTTAGGAGGGACATAAAAATAGACAGGTAATACCAACTGTCTTTGTCCTCTGAGAAGCACAGTGATGCTTTTTCCCTGCTGTTTTGGCTGCTCTCTTTGCTGGGACCTGCTGGTGCCAAGGCAGTTCTGCACTGGAGCCCTTGGGGTGGCTGTAAGGGAGGATGTGGGCAGCTGCCCCCAGCCCTCAGCTGAGGGCACGAGCCACCCATGCCTGCCCCATCCCCACTGTGCATGTGGGGCCATCACAGCATTCCTCAGTCTCCACGGCTTCATCCGGAATTCAGGATTAGGTGTGAAAGGTGCTGAAACAGCCTGGCTTACAGCGAGCCTCAACCTCCCCTGATGGGAATTCTCCCATGCAGAAGGGTGGTGGCAGGGTGGCCTTGCCTTGGGCTGGCCCATGGGACAGAAAATACAAACAGCAGTGGTGGCTGCCAGCATGTTAACTCTTGATCCACAAGCTCGTTGTGGATGAATTCAGCACTGTTCACCCGTAAGGAAAGATGCAGATCTCTCCTGGCTCAGGATCTGTGCCACGAATTTGGAAACGTCCCTTCTCTGCCAAAGGGATGTCCCTCTCCCCAGTCCCACCCTGAGCTGCAGTTTTGTTGCCTTTTGTTAGCACCAGGAGGGTCTGCAGCAAAGGCAGAACACAGACACGAGTCTCAGGAGCTGCTGAAGTGCAGTGCTGCCTGTTAATACACATGGCTTTATTAATTTACCATGTCCTGCCCTCAGGATTTGTGGCCAAAGGCCATTTTGCTTCCTACCTGTGCTTTTTTTAGCAGATCAGTAGTAACACAAAGCCAGCCAGGAGCCTGCCTCTCCAGCTCCAAGGTGATGATCACCAAGACCAGCGTGGAGCCCCTGAACTGCACGAGCTGGTGGGAGGCCATACAGTGCTGCAGCTGCCTGGTGAAGAGTGCTCCCTGGAGGGAAGGATTCCTCTGAGGCAGCTGCCTGGGAGATGGGGCCCGTTGGACATCACCCTGGCATGGAACTGCAGAGAAGAGAAAGTGTACATATATATATATAAATATATATACGAAGAAAAGCAGAGGTCAGTGAAGTTTATATGTTTTCATATGTCATCACCCAGAAGTACAGATGAATTTCATCTCATACCAGGAAACCTGAAGGCTTCCCCCACCTTTTTCTTTGTGTTTTGTGTTTGTACTTGCCAATCATTGAACTGATAATGAATGTACGAGGTCTGTGTTTCCTAACAATCTCTGAAGTTTCTACGTTATCCAGATTGCTGTCCAGGAGATTCGGTTCAGGCCAGCAGCTCCAGATCCAGCAAAACCAGTAATACCAACTGCACTCTGAACTTCCCCAGGAAACAAGCACCTGCAAAAGGCAGTTTTCACAATCAGCAGCCTAAAATGGCTCAATATTTGCACATAACCTTAAAAAAGGGATCCAGGATGTGTTTGTATCACATGAATTTTGCCTTACTAGCACATGATCATTTCTTGAAGACAAAGTTTAATTGTTTCTATCAAATGTTGAGTAACTGCAATGGGAACTAAGTGCCAGATCGGGGTAGTCTCATTGCATAAATGAATAATTAGTGGGATGAAAAGGAAAATGATATAAGAAAAAACCTGTGTGTGAAATGTAGCAAAACTCTGACAGCTTTCTATGTACAGTATTAATAGAAGGGAAATAGTTAGAAATATTTTTGCAGCGTGTATTTAAAAAAATAAAAATGGCATAGAGTTGTGCATTATGAGAATCTTTTTAATGTTCATTTTAGTTGTCCTTTAAAGACAGGAGTAAATTTTTTTCAGCGAAAGGAAAGGTTTTAAATAGTAGAAAATTTTAAAAATTAATTTAAAAAGAAATCTACTCTAATATTCTTTAAAAGACTTGCAGATAGGTAGGAACAGGTAGTTTGCAGAGCATCTTGGGAAGGATGTGTGTGTATGTGTGTGTGGGGGTGTGGGTGTGCATCTGTGTTTTCTAGTCTTATTTGATAAGGAGTTGTTTCTTTAAAGAAAAAATTGCAAAACGTAGTGCTTACAATGTTTATGAAATCCATTGGTGTTGCTGTGTAAAGATCCCACTGAAGCTTATCCAGGATAATTCTTTCCATTCTCAAGATGGTGGCTGGAGAGCATTTACAGCTGCTCTGCCCCACCAGTGTCTGCACCGATGGGATTACCTGTAAAAAATTCAAACATTTCAAAAAATAAAGAAGCCAACATCCTACACATGCTGTGTGTGCTTCTCTGTGTCGTGAGGGGATCTGACAAGGTTCAGCAAGCCTGTGTGAAGCAGAATGCTCATCCAGGAGCCCTTGTTATTGGGGTAAACGAATCAACACTTCTTCATTACGTCCAAGTCGCTGAAAGTCCGGGAAACATGAACAACTTTTGGTGTGTTGAAAATGAAACACCCAGACCTTCTCCTCTTCACTGGTTTTTGCTGCCAGGACAAGGCAAGAAATCGCAATGCACTGCAGATATTTTAATTGGGCCTGAAGGGAGAAGAAGAAAACACCAAATACAGAAGATAAGTCTTGGAGGAAATAATTGCATTCTATGACACATGCACAAGCTTCAAACTTATATTTGCTTCTGAATTAGTTTAGCTACAGAAACTGGAAATAGAACAAGGAAATTCAAAAGTGAAGCAGAATAAATCCTCTTATTGGTTCAACCTTATTCATGTGTCCCACAATGTTTAGACTATGCAATGCCACGTGATTTACAATGCAATGTTACTCCTCAGATACTGGTTCAGATTGGACTTCAGGAGGAATTTCTTCATGGAAGGGGTTGTTAAGCCCAGGGAGGTGTTGACTGAATGACTGGATGTGGCACTCTGGTTTAGTTGACAAGGTGGTGATTGGTCAAAGGTTGGACTTGATGATCTTGGAGGCCTTCTCCAACCTTAATGATTCTATGATTCTATGTGCCAGTATCAATCTAAATGGAACTGAGAGCTGCAAGGCTCAGCTCAGCTCCCAACTCTGCTGTTGCTCCTGTTGGAGAAAATGTCAGCCCCACAGTTTGGTTAAAAATTGTGATTTCAAAACTAAAATATTAAAAGTGATAACATGAGTGCTTTGTGTTTAGCAGAGACACCCAGATGTTAATGAGTTCTTTGGGCTTCACAGCTTTTGGATTCAGTTCACACAAACGCTCCTAAGGAGGACTGTGCATCAGTGGAGCCTCATCAAACACTCAAGTTCATCCATGTATATGTGTGTGCTTAAAGGCCTTCCCCAGCAACGACCCCGACTGCTCCCTGAATCTGCTGCCAAACATAGTCTCTGCTTTGTGTGGGAACTGATTGCATGCTCCTTACATTCCCAGGCAGTAATCTGGCCAGGGAAAAGCTGAGAGATCTGTGCCTTCACTGGTGCCAACAGCCTGTTGAAGATGCTGGTCGCCACGGCAAACATTTCAGGGTAAAACTGGAACTTGGAGCTTGTTTCTGCAATCCAGAGAAGTGCTTTCTTGTAACTCCACAGAGATATCTGTGCCCTGAGGGGGAGGAAAAGTTAGAAGAAAAATATGGTTAGTGCTTTGATGATTTTGTTAACATATCTCCAAAGGAAGACTCAAATCTTTTTAAGTGCTCTAATTAGCATTTCGGATGTCTGGAGGCTTGAAATGAAGGCAGCTGTCGGCTGTGTCTACAGAGGGAGGGCAAGGGCACATTTCAGTGCTGTTTAAGCCACGGGTTTGTGTTGCTCACCCAGTCATGCCCCAGCTGGGTGACCCAGGCCTGGTACTGGGCTGTACTGGAGTAGTGAGTTGGGAAGCACCCAGCCCTCCCAAAATGAGCTCTTACAAACAAGGTGCTGAGTGTCCTTGTTGTTCCCACCCGGGGAAAACTGAAGCCTCAGTGCAGCACCTGGTCCACTCAGGCACCCTCAACAGAGAAATTGGACTCAGGAGCAGGTTTTGATTTACTCTGCAAGAATTTTAGCAGCCATTGAATTTGCTGAGTGTTGGGACCACAGAGGCAGGTTTGTGACTCCCCCAAGGCACCTGGACAAATGTACTGGGTTTTTTCTTTCTTATATCTTATTTGAAGCTGCTTTACCTTAAGAAGAAGGCCTCTGGCTGCCATGACAATGCACACAGGACCCATGGCACACACCTGAACGTTATCGTGGGAGAACTGAAAGGGCCAAGCACCTACACAGAGCAGACAACATCAACCACCAATTTGTTTAATATTAATTATCACATTACCTTAATTTGCTTAACCTGGTAGTAAAAATACTTGGTAAAAAGTAGCATTTCTAGACTATTGCGAAGAGACAAGGCTGGCAGGGCACTTCTGTGCATACTTGCAGGGCTCTGATGTACTTACAGCAGCAGCTGAGCAAAACTGTTTCCATTGTACACAGAGGCCAAGGAGTGTTGTATCTTCCTAAGGTAGCAGCTTGGAATACGGCTGGGTTTCTGTTAGGCCTCAATGAATTCCCTCTTCTCCCACCCTAACAGATGGAACTCACAAACAGTGTAGGGCATAATCAACTCTAATGTGCCAAATGTATGGTTTAACCATTGATTGGCTGCTTTTACCTGCTCCACCACATTTCCCAAAACTACTTGAGTCAGAACAAAATGCAAAGCCCTTGGTTTACACGGGGCATTAATAAGAGAAGTTTACTCCTGTGCAGTTGGGAGGGGGAAACAATAATTAAAGTCTCACCCTCTGGCTCATTTGGACTGTCCCTGAGAAGGACAGCGAGCAGGTCCCCCACACAGCCCGGCTGCCCCAGGGGGCCTTTTGCTGTGGGCATTGCTGGACACTGGGCCAGGTGCCCATGTGGGGAACGCAGCTCTGCCTCACAGCCTGTGCTCTGCGGGTCCCCAGCACGCTTCCCAGCCCAGCTGGGTCTGCCTCACCCACACAGGGCCTCCTCTTCTCTCCCCAGCCCCCTGGGTTATACATTTTCTGGTGCAAAATGACTCTATTAGTCCGCAGATCTCAGCGTTCAGCACAGCTCTGGGTAGCAGTGAATAAATTGCAAAGTGACTGAACACCTGGTCCTTGTGCTTCCTGACTCACCTGGTGACACTCCCTGGGGTGAGGGAATGGCCCTGTCCCGTCATTCCTGGCCCTGTGACACACTGGTCAGTTTGGTGGGGAGTTCTGGAAGCCCCAGATCAATCCTGCCAACAGTCCTGCTTCTGCCTACTGCAAAAACACAGCACAGCTGACACAGCCCTTGGTTTGTGCCTGTGCTTGGTGCCCCATGCTGGGCACTCCTGGCCTCACCTCGGGATCCCAGGCCCTGGTTGTCCACAGCCAAGGCAGAGAGGGGAGGAGTGGGACTGGAACAAGGCCCCGTGAGCTGCCAACAGGATCTGGGTGTGCAGAAACACCTGGGGGGAGCGAGACAGGTAGGACTGAGGAGCCAGGGAAACTACTCATGGACCTTTCCTGTTGCACAAAATTATGTCTTTGACTCTTAATGACATATATTATGAAAGGAAAAAGCCAGGTTGTTGGAATAACTTAGTCTAGTTCCTGTAAATGTACGGCACATGGACAGTGGGATGTGGACATGCAGCAGGGTGAGTAGAACAGCAGGTGTGGAGGATCTCTGCAGCATCCTGTCAGTATTCACACTAAATGGCAGATAACCTGGACACATTAGCACGGGGCTAATTGATTTCTGTGCCACTTGGTCTGTATTGTTTATATTTAAGGCACTCTGCATTCCCTCTATCTCACGAGTAATTCAGAACGTTCCAGTCAGGAAAAGGAGGAGATGGATTTTCTGTGTGGAGAACAGGCTGGAGCTGCAGTCCCGTCAGAGCCCCAGAAACCCATCAGAGCCCAGTCAGACCCAGTGAACCCCAACCAGAGTGCTCAGAGCCCGGTCAGACCCCCGGACCCCGATCATCCCCCTCAGAGCCCCCTCAGAGCCCGGTCAGACCCCC
>VYXB01008446.1:1404143-1456454 GCA_013397135.1 Pachyramphus minor | reverse complement strand
CTGAGCCGCAGCTCGCGTTCGGCAGCAGCCTCTGCTGAGGCCTGGGGGAGCCGGGCACGGGAGAGGTTTGTATTTTGGGGTGACAGCAGCAGCGCTGCTCTAGCTGGAGCTGTCTGCTCAGCCTCAGCACCTCGCGCCGAGGGGAGTGTCTGAGGCTTAACTGGAGCAAATGGGCTTTAGGTTTATTTAATCAGGAGAGCATGTGACAGCAGATTCATCAGCCGTGCTTCAGGGTTTGTTTTGGTAACTGCATGAAAGAAAAGGTTTGTGAGGTTTTATAGTACAACATTAGGATTCTCTAAACGATTACATTTCAGCAAGTACACTGAGGGTTGTAACTGAAATGAATTCCCTTCAGCCAGTGCTCCCTGCTATCCACTTATGTTATCTGTGAAAGAATGGCATAGCTGCACACAATTCTAGCAAACTGCTTGCAGGTTGCTTGTAAGCATGAAAGTGTTTCCCGAAAAAACTCTTAGACCACATTGAATGTGAAATGCTTAAGGTTTACTCATTAAATTTCCCTGTTGGCAAACAAACAGATTGCAGTGAGTGATTAAATGTGTGTTATTCTCAGCTTTAATTATAAACCAGTTCAGGTTTTAACTCCCCAAGTTCACAATCCTGTAGAGATGTGTGCAGCTGCTTGAGCTGATTCAACAGCATTTGTGCTTAAACACACAGTAGTTTTGTACTGACAGAGGGCAGGGTTAGATGAGATACTGAGAAGAAATTGTTCCCTGTGAGGGTGGGGAGGACCTGGCACAGGTTGCCCAGAGAAGCTGTGGCTGCCCCTGGATCCCTGGAAGTGTCCAAGGCCATGTTGGACGGGGCTTGGAGCAGCCTGGGCTGGTGGAAGGTGTCCCTGCCCATGGCAGGGGGTGGGATGGGTTATCTTTAAGGTCCCTTCCAACCCAAACCTTTGTATGATTCTGTGTTCACACCAGTGTTACAGGCTGTGTGTTGTTTGGTTTTTAAACACTTGCAGATCAACAAGCCTGAGAAGCTGGACAGGCCTGAGAGCTGTGACAATGTCAAGGTGGTGGTTCGGTGTCGGCCCCTCAACGACCGCGAGAAAGCCACGGGCTACAAAATGGCTGTGAACGTGGATGAGATGAGAGGGACCATAACTGTGCATAAAACAGACTCCTCCAACGAGCCTCCCAAGACATTTACATTTGACACAGTGTTTGGACCAGAAAGTAAACAGCTGGATGTCTATAATTTAACTGCAAGACCTATCATTGACTCTGTCCTAGAGGGATACAATGGTAAGTCCTGTGTTTTAAGTGATGAATCCCACCCCATCTCCTATTCTTTGCATTGATGGAGTTCCAGCTGATCTTGTTTAAGGGAGTTTCACCTTCTGAGGGCTGTGGCCCTGTGCTGTCTCTGTTGTGGCCATGAACTTAAAATAGCCTGGAGGTACTTGCTGTTCTGAATGCTCAGTGGTTGTACCCATTGAGTTACAGTGTGGTGACACTGGTGATGAACAAGACAAGACTCAGCTGAGGTCAGTTAGCTCTGTGTTTTTATCCTGTATCTGCATTTACCTCGGTGGCTCTTCCTTGTTCAGTGTTAGTACCCAGGCAGTTGCCATGGCCCTACAGCACCAGGTGTGCACACAGACCTCTGCAGAGAACTGCTGCATTCTTAACTCTGAACTTGGCTGGTTTGAACTAAGATGACTGCTTAAACACATCTAGCCTACCTCACAGACAGTCTGTTGCTTCCTACAGCTGGGAAGAGTATGGCCATGGCTTGTGTGTGTGTCTGCTATGCATGGAAATGTATTATATAAAGGAAAAGCAGATTGCTGCCTTCTGTAACTGTGCTACAAACAACAACAGTTTACAAAGTTTGTCAGCATTTGTAAAATACCTCATAAGCTCTTGTGCTAACACAAATGGGTTTTAGCTGGTTAAAATTTAGGGCTCAAAAGTGAATGGTTCAGAGCTGTGCCTGAGGAGGTTTAGACTGGACATTGGGAAGCATTTCTTTACTGAGACACTGCAACAGGCTTCCTAGAGAGGTGGTCAGTGCCTCAAGCCTGTCAGTGTTTGAGGCATTTGGACAATTGCCCTTAACAGCAAGTTTAATTGTTGGTCAGCCCTGAATTGGTTGGGCAGTTGGACTGGGGGATCATTGTAGGTCCCTTGCACCCGAAATATTCTTTTCAGTTTTTCCAATCTGTAATGGCTTGACAATGAAAGCTGGAGTTTTCAGCAGTGCTAGGCTAAAGCTGAGAACTGCTGTATTTCTGGAGTTCCAGAGTCAGGGATCTCAGTAACAATTCTGGATGCCTTCCTGTGAAGGCTGATTCTCTAGTCCTGCACCTGCAGGTTCAGAGTTGGGCTTGTGCTGTGGCTGTGCTGTAGAACCCTCACACGCTTTCTGCTGTGGCTTAGAGCAATAGTTGGGTTTGCAGTTGGTACATAATCATCTTCTGCTAATTGACCATGTTATTAATTGGGCTTGCCTGCATTGTTTGTATGTGGAACCTAAGTGTACTAGTACACTTTAATCAGTCTGCACAATTAAAACCAGCTGACTTTTTATGAGGCATCCTGCAGGCTGGATTGAACAGTGGCTCAGCTCTGTTTGCTGTGTTTGCCCAGCACTTGTTGCTCCAGCCTTGTACAGTAGCTACTGGAGTGGGTGGAAAATTTCAGCTCCATAACAGTAGAGGTGTTTAGTGCTATCAGGCTAAGAAGGGATGAAATAAAACTGCAGTTAGCAATGTCTTAGAGTTTGTTCTTATCCCCCAGGTACTATTTTTGCATATGGGCAGACTGGAACAGGCAAAACTTTCACCATGGAAGGGGTCCGAGCAGTTCCTGAGCTCAGAGGCATCATTCCCAATTCCTTTGCTCATATATTTGGTCACATTGCCAAGGCAGAGGGGGACACAAGGTAAACAGCTTCTCTTCACTGCTTCTGTCTTTTTTGCATGTCCATGTGTAGCAGGAGCCCGACCCTGACAGTGACAACTGAAATGGTACCTCTGGCCTGAGCTGAAAGGCTCCCACTCAGGCAGTTCTTGAGGGGGCAGCAAGACTGTGTTGGTATTTCACTGCATTTTCTTTGCACTCTGTGATTGTGTTTGTGGGACTAGAGCAAATGTCTCACTAAACAAACTGTTCATCTTCAGGTTCTTAGTTCGTGTCTCCTACCTGGAGATTTACAATGAGGAAGTGCGGGACCTGCTGGGAAAGGACCAGACACAGAGGTTGGAGGTGAGCCTGTTCTCCTCAAAGTGGTGTTTGCTTGGACTCAGAGCAATATTCTGCTTTTGAGACCAGAGCAGCCCTTGAAGGGAAGTGGGAGGTTGGGCTCCTCAGCAGTCCTCTTTCCTTTAAGATGCAGTAGCTGGCTATCACTGCTGGCTTCTCTGAATCCCTTCCACTTGGTCAGCTGCCCAGTGAGAAACTGGCTGCTCCATCCAGTCAGTTTTGTACCTGCAGTGCTACCCCACAGGCCCCTCAGCAGTTCTAGGAATCAAACTCCTGTCTTGCCCCCAGGGGAAAACCGTGGAATGTTGTCCTGCATGAGTGTTTATTCCTTATCTGCTCTGAGTGGAGCTTTTTATATGCAAACCAGAACCTGGAGGGGTGAATCACTGCACAGTTACAGTACCACTGAGGATTGCTGCTGGGGATCTCTTAGGGATGCTCAGTCTGAACTGTTTCTCTCTTAGGTTAAAGAGAGACCTGATGTGGGAGTCTATATCAAAGACCTCTCAGCTTATGTCGTAAACAATGCAGATGACATGGACAGAATCATGACTCTGGGCCACAAGAACCGTACGTAGCCTCGCTGGGGGCAGGTTAAAGCTCAGACAGAGCAAAGGGCTGCTTACCCAACCACAGGGAGAGACCCTGGGTGCTGGGAAGGTTGTTCAGCTGAGCAGCACAGAAAGGTGGTCTCCTCCCAAACCCCTTCTGTGCAGGGGCAGGTAAAGAAGGCTGTGCCTCCCACACTGGGCAGTGCCAGCGGGGGATCAGCAAAGGCAGGATGTAGTGAGGGCAGTCAGTGTTGTCAGAACTGCTAGTGTGTCTCTTGCTCCTTTTCCCTCTTCAGTTCTCATCAGGATGAGTCTTAGCCCTGTGCTATGAGTGGGAGGTGGTTTATGTGTTCTGCAAGACTTCTTAGTTAAACTCAGATTATTTAATGACTTAAAGTTCTGACTGCTGTTGCTCTTGGCGTGGATTCTTGTGCTCTTATTTCTGAAAGTACAGCTGTTCTCAGGGATCAGCTGTGCACACCTTAGGTTACTGGTCTTTGTGACCTTAAAGAAACAGAGGAGGGCAACTGCTGCTCTTGAGAGTCTGGTTGGCTTAGAGCTGCAGTAGGCTGTAACACTTCTGCTAGCCCAGGTTGGATGTGTACTGCAACTTCAGTGCTCAAGAATACACTTTGCTGCTGAGCCTGAGCATCCCTCTGCCCTCTTCTGAAATACAGGGTGGGGTGAAGAGGGGGGCACGTTTCCTCTGAGAGCAGGAAGAGTTAGAGAGCACATGACTAATTCTGAAGGCATCACTGCTTTTTCTCTGCGTGCCCAGGTTCTGTTGGTGCCACAAACATGAATGAGCACAGCTCTCGCTCCCACGCCATCTTCACCATCACCATCGAGTGCAGCGAGAAGGGCGTGGATGGCAACATGCACGTGCGCATGGGCAAGCTGCACCTCGTGGATCTGGCTGTGAGTACGGCCAGCAGGGCTTTGCCAAGAGGTTTGGGGTGCTTTGTGGAGGGTTCTCCAGAGGGCTGTGACCATGCAGTTCATCACTTGCAGGTTCCCTCCCTGTCTCACTTGGAACCAATGTAATTGTGCTGGTAAAACAAGCCTTTAGGCCAAGATTTACACTGAGGTACTTTTTCTTGGAGAAGATGCAGGAAAAGCAAGACTAACAGCATTCACTGTCTGCATCTTAACTTATTTACATGATGTGTGTGCATAGGATGCTCTGTGAAACTCTTCTGAATAATTGCAGTGTTGTTGCTGATAGGCAGAACTGTAGATGGTGGTGAGGAGCTCCAGCTGAGGTGCCTGTTAACTGCTGACTGACTTCCCATAACAGTTTTGTTCCAGGGGACAAAATCTCCATTTTTCTCCAGCTGCATTACTTTAAGCAACCCAGAATTTGCTGGCTCTGAATGCTTGACTTGTGTCTCTAACAATGGCTGAGGTACTCACTCAGGCTCTCTAATAACAGATGAGGTGGCTACTGACATGGCTGCTAGCAAGACTTCAGGTGTAGCTGATTCTGTTTGCAGGGAGGAGATGTATTAGGGGATTTGTTTTAGCTCCTGCTTTCTGTTCCCTCTGCAGGGCTCTGAAAGACAGACAAAAACTGGAGCCACAGGGCAGCGACTGAAGGAAGCCACGAAGATCAACCTGTCCCTTTCCACCCTGGGGAATGTCATCTCTGCTCTGGTGGATGGCAAGAGCACCCACGTGCCCTACCGGAACTCCAAACTGACACGGCTCCTCCAGGACTCCCTGGGGGGCAACTCCAAAACCATGATGGTGAGCTGAGACAGCTGGGCATTTACCTCTATTTCTGAGCTGTTTGCAGCCTAGAGAGTGTTCTCTGTGCATCTCTTCCTTTTCCCTTTTCCCTTTCCTTTACACACACGTGTGTAAGATGGAACAGAAGCTGTGCTTGGGTAGCTGAGAGCAGCTTTGGTGTAGAAGCAGCAGGAAAGCTTGGGAGAGAGCAGCAGTGCGAGACTCAGGACTGGGGGATCCCTGCAGTGTTCTGGGCTCTGACATGTCCCCCAGTAACCCTGTCTCTGTCACAGTGTGCAAACATCGGCCCGGCTGACTACAACTATGATGAGACCATCAGCACTCTCAGGTATGCAAACAGAGCCAAGAACATCAAGAACAAGGCCAGGATTAATGAGGATCCCAAGGATGCAATGCTCCGCCAGTTCCAGAAAGAAATCGAAGAGCTTAAGAAGAAGCTGGAGGAAGGTGAGACTGTCCTTCCCCCTTGTGTCCCTCTGTGAGCAGGAACGGTGTGTGCTGCTCCAGCACAGGGGTGGCTGCGGGGGCAGCTCGGGGTCCTGGTTTGTTGGCTGTGCCAGGTGCCAGGAGGGGTGTCTGTGGGTGCTGGTGGGGGCTGGCTCTGCCCACCAGGTGGCACTTGGCACCAGGGTGAGTGGTGGCCTCAGGGCTGGCGTCAGGGTGCCCGGGCTCCCTGCCGGCCAGGGGGGCTCTGGCACAGTGTAGGGACTTAAAATGGACTGTAACAGCAGGTCAGACATTCTCCCTGGTTGAGGAGGAGGGATGAACTCAGCAGGAGGAAAACTGAATTAAATTTGTGGAGCTGGAACTGGGGCTGACTTTCAAATACTATGTAGAGAAAGAAGAAACTTCTTTAAGCCCTGTAAGTTCATAGTCTTGTGTCACTGTGAGTCCATCAACATGGAGTGACCCTGCCAGAGGGATGCTTACTAAACAGTGACCTTGGCACATCTCTCTCCAGAGATACAGCTCGGAACAGCTGTAGCAGTAACTCCAGCATGACTTGTTGTTTGGCATCTGCCCCATTCAGGAGAGGCAGGAAATAGCCACTAATGCCTCTTTCACTTGTATCTGAGAGAGAAGTCTGAGATGGGTGAAGAGGTGTGGTGGGATGCTGCTAGGAAAGCTTTGTAGCTGTGGAAAGATGCTTTATTTTCCATGAAAAGCAGCCTCTTGAACTCTAATGTGTACACACTGACATCACAGCATTCAATTGTTATCTTGATTGTCCTTAAGTCTCCTGAGCCACTGCAAACTGTCTGTCTGCTCAGCAGTTAAGGACTTCTGCAGGAGCTCCTAAGCTGATGTCAGGCACTGCTGGGTTTGGACAAATGCTGCTGTCACAGTAACAAGCTGATAGGAGATGAAGGAAAGCACATCACAAAGCACAGTCTTCTGTTCCAGGGGAAGAGATATCTGGTTCTGAGACCAGTGATTCTGAAGAGGAGGATGAAGATGACGATGGGGAGATTGGAGAGGACGGGGAGAAGCGGAAGAAACGGCGGGGTAAGGCTGCAGAGATTCCTGCCAGTGCCCCCAGGCTGCTCTGCTCCAGGAGCTGGTGTAGGCAGGCAGGGACCAGTGCAGTTGTAGAGCTGCCCTATGCCGCTGCAATTATCATGCCTGTCCCAGAAACCAGGGCCTTTGGTGCCCTCTCTGCAGATGGACAGCTCCAACCCCGCGCAGTCGCTGCTTCCGCTGGGCTGGCTGTGCTTGTGGTGACATCCTCCTTTGTGGTGGCTCCCTGCTGGCCGCAAGGTGGCTGTGTATGGCTTGTGCCTGCTGGTGTGGAACTTCCCCTGCTCACAGAGGTGGGAGGAAGGAGACACCAAAGAGCATTTGTAGGCAGATGTGGTTTTTATAACCATGGGTATGGTTGGAGGGGAATTTTGGCTGTGGTTTAGGCAAAGGATTCATCTGTCTTGTGGACAGCAACTTCGGTAACTGACTCTTCTGGTGTCCTATTTTATGTTGGTAGAGGGAAAACTTAACCTTTGGGTGTCTTCATGCTGGCTGGAAAGGGAGCTGCACATCCCTTGTTTGGGACCACTCTGGAAATCCCGTGATGAAGTCCTCTTGGCCCTACATCAGTGTTAAATTACTGTATAATGTCAGAACCCCCCATGGCATGCTGTGGCATCCTGGGAGCTTTCTGTGCTCCTGGAACCTGGCTGACAATTCCTCACAGGCAGAGAGAAGTCAAGCCCAGTGCTACACCTCAAATTCCAGCTTCTCTAGTACACTTATTTTGGCAAACTGCCTTCCTGTCCTGAGGCTCCCACATCTGTTGAAAAAATTCCTCTTAAAGTGTTCCTGCTTTTAGATGCACGCTCTTCATTTTATTGCTGTCCAAGCAGTCATAAATGACCTTTGTCATGCCTTTAGTGATAACTGTAACAATTTCTACTTCATTTTTCACCTTGTGGTTATTTCTAGAAGTGAACAGATTGACCATTGTGTCCAAGAACCAAGTCGTGCCCAAATCCCCTCCCAAGAGGAGACCACCTTCAGAAAGGAGTAGAGGGCAAATAACTGACTGACTCAACTCCCAGACAAGCTGCTCTAGTTAAGTTTTCTGAGGGAGCTGCTCAGCAGGCGTATGCAGTGCCTGTCCCTGTGTGAGCTGAGTCTGCCTTCCAGAGGGAGAAGTGCACATTGCCATCTACATAAGACTGGAAAGGATTCCTGGTCACAGAATCCTCTGCTATGGCAGATATCCACAGCCTTCTCCACTATGATCTGGTGTTCTGTGCTGTTGTTGCTTGAAATGGAAGCTGCCTTGGCATGTGGTTTTAAGCTGTAGTCTGGTTAAGAGGGGTTTTAACTGCAGTGTCTTTCTAAGCATGCAGTTTTGTGCTGGGATCTGGTGGCTTTGCAAGCTGAGTCTGGGAGGGATCCTAGCAAATGCTTCCTAATGGGAACTTGTGCTTTTTTTGAACTAGGTTGCTGGCTCTTCTGGGTTTCTTTCCTTTAGAACTAACTTCCCATCTGCATGTTTCTTCCTCTCTGGGTGTTTCTGTGGGATGCATTTCTGTTTTCCAGGCAGTAGCAGCAGCAGTAGTTCAGACTCCACATGCTCTGTCATAGAGAAACCTCTGGATAAGTCCTTCACTAGTGAGTGGGAGCTCTTAAGTCCTTCAAGCTTTGGCCTTTCCATAATCTGCACACTCCATTCTGCAATGTTGCACTCTCCCCTCCTTTGTCTGTTGGAAAGATAAACCTGAGGCTGTAACTCTGCTAAAGCATGCTTTTCCTTTGCTGCTTCTGTGCTTGAAACAGTTGTTCAGTGTTCTCATTGTTAGCCAGATATGTCAGAGAATAGGAAGCTGCTTGAGTAAGATTTAAAGACAATTGAGAAATAATACGTTAAAAAAACCCAGTTTGCAACTTGTGTTAAATGTGCCTTCTAAAACATGGGGGGAAAATGAAAGCTAACTTTTTAATGGCAATTGCTACTGGTGAAATGGGCTGTGCTATGTTGTGTTGGACTCTGTCTTCTCAAAATTAGTTTTGGAGAAAATGAATGGAGCAGTTAACAGTCAAACAGCACAGAGTTTATACTTGCAAAGAAAATGTGGCAACACTTGGTTGATTTGCTATATTTTTGCAGATACTTAAAAAAATATCCTTGGTAGTTGGGGGTTTAACTGCCCCACGATGTCAAGTTCTTGATCTCTGTTCAGAGTTCAGAGGAAGAAGAGATCTAAATTCTGATCTAGTGATGAGGAAAGTCTGAGCTGCTCCAGGTCAGAGAGGTCCCTGTGCCTGTAGAAACCCCACAGTCAGTGAAGACTGAAGAAACAAATCCCATCTCAGGACTCGGCTTGTGGGGACTTCACCCACTGTTGTGGTTGTCCTGGATGATGCAGTCCTGTCTCCTCCCTGTGTGGAGAGAGTGTGGCAGGTACTGCTGTATGGTTCACTCACATTTATCCTAGTGATGGTAGTGGAAAGCATCAGCTCAGACAAGGGTGGCAGCGAGTTTAGAAGGAACACACCTGCAGGGACAAGTGGGTCATATGATGGTAGCCTGGGAATCTGTTTGCCTCAGTCTTGCTCTCTCAAAGCTTGCTTGGAACCAGAGTATTTGATTTGGATGAGGACAGTTAATAGCAAACTGCTGGTGTTTCAGCAGGTGGATGAGTGCATCCCCAGCAGGTTTGGACTGCTCTCTTGGGGAAGGTGTGCTGGGCTTCTGGCAATTAGGATAAGTGTGGCTTTTTGTGATTTGGGATATTAACTGTCCTCAAGCGTGACCCTTCTGCATGTGGTGTCTTTTGTTATCCCTCTCCTGCCCGGCCTTTTGCTGCACTTGCTTGCTTAACAAGTGGCTCTATACCTCTATGGAAGCACCAGTTACTGCAAATTAACCTACTAATCCCCTGTGTAATTAATGGAGAAATCTTGTGCTGAGACTCCCTGTGTGCAACAGTTCATGTACCTTGCAAAGAATTGGCTTGGAATCTTGGTTAAATCTTAGAACATGTTTTCTGTATGCCAACAATTTCCAGGTAACATAACAGACTTGGCTGTCCTGAGTGGGGGGAAGTTTCTGATGGAAGGAGAGTCTGCCCCCTTTGACTGTTTCTTAGGGCATGATCCTTGCGGCAGGCTGCCAGTGTTGTGTTTAGATGCAGATTGCACTGACTGGGCAGACGAGTGCCAGAGTGAGCTGAACATTAGCCTGGGTATGCAAAGCACTCTGAAGTACACAGATCTTCTCTGCTTTGGCATAACAACATGATACATTGGTGTTTGCCCTAATGGAGGGTTTTTAGTGAGGATTGTCCTGTGTTTCCTAGTCTAGAAACATGCATACAAAGTTAATGTTTGTTCTGGTGCTAATGATCTTTGTCCAAAATGATCAAAGCAATAACATATTTTCTTTCCTCCTCTTTTCATGTGTTTGCTGCCTCTCTGCGATTTGCTTTCTACTTCCTCTTAATGCAAGATCAAGCAGGTTGGTGTAATTGATTTTCACCTCCTTACAGTACAATTGCAGAGCTTGTGAAAGGATCCTACAGCTTGCTTCAGTTCACCTTTTTCTCCTGAACTGAGAACATATAGGGCTATGTCCTAACCGTAAGAAGCCTTTATCTGGCTTATCTCTTGTGATGAGCTCTGTACAGCACTTCCAGAAAGCTTCTTACTCAAGGAGCAATTACGGAGATTTTTGCACCACAAACCCGGAAAGAAGTGCTTATTATCTGATTCTAAAGTGTAGCAGATGGTTTGCTGTAGTGCCAAAGTGAACAGACACGTTTACTGGTGTGTACATGTGTGTGTGTGTGCATGTGGGCACTGCATTTTGTCTGCTGGAGTGTGCATGGATTTAATGTGAATGTAAATTAAATGTATATCATGTGTGTATAGAAATGAAGCTGAGTGCCATGAAGACTGAAGGGAGAGAAGCCTTTTAGTGCACAGCTTTCTTGAGCAGATTCTGACCGTGTGCCCTGTGTGACTGTGAAAACCAGTCCTGTGGCAGTCAGGGGCCCTTTTTAGTTTCAGGGCAGCTGGGTCCTGCAGGATGGGCTTTTTCATGTCTGGAGAAGAGCAAAGCAACAAAATGAAGGATTCACCTGTGAATAAAGGGAGACTTAGGACTTGTGGATTTGAGGAAATGCATGTGGGCTGGGCATTCTCACTCCAAATAACCCTCAAGGATCTCTGTTCGCCTGCCCGGGGTACTCCTGGGATTACAAGGAAAGTTGGCTCAGGACTCAGAGTGACTTCAGGAACTTGGTGCCAAACTTGGTGTGTTTGGGACAGCCTCTTGAGGTCAGTGGGTGCAGAGAGTTGCTCTGGCCACTCCCTCTGTTACCCTGTATGAAATGGCCCGTGTGTGCTGCTGCAGGACTGTTGTAAACGCTGCTGACAAGGCACAGCAAACCTTGGTACTTCCCAGTCTGTGATTAGTCACTGTGCCATAGACAAATACCATCAAGAAGTTTCTTTTAATTGCCTGGTTTTCATAGGACTGTTCTGAATTTCTCTGGTCTCTCTATTTTCACAGTAGTGTATTCTTAAAAATATCTGTGCCCAGTTTGGCACATGTGTACATGTAAGGAGGGAGTGACCAAGAGGAGTGGTGGAGATGCTAATCTGAAATTTGAGTATGTGACTCCTGGTAGCTGAGCTCTTGTAGGTCAAGGCAGTCTTCTGTTTTCCTTCCTGTGGCCTAATCTGCATTGTCACAACATCTGAATTTCCAGCTCAGGCTTCTCTTCAGGCAGTGTTCCTTCTCCAGGTGTTCTTCCTGTGTTCTGTTTTGGGGGCATTGTTCCAGTGTTGGTTATGTGGCACTGCTTCTCTGTAGGAACTGGTGACAACTGCTCAATGCTAAAATGGGGTTTGAAAGACTGAGTTGTGCCCATCAGAGCCTGACCTAATCAAATCTAATGAAAATTTTGTTAAATGCCAATAATGAATCTGAACTTGGAAAAAAATGCTCTTATACAGAGGCTGTCTTATTTTTCAGTGAATTCATTTGTTTTCTTCATCTCTTCCAAAAGGCAAAAAGAAAGTTTCCCCTGATAAGATGGTAGAGATGCAGGCAAAGATTGAAGAGGAGAGAAAAGCTCTTGAAACTAAGCTTGATATGGAAGAAGAAGAAAGAAATAAAGCCAGAGCTGAACTGGAGAAGAGAGAAAAAGACTTGCTTAAAGCTCAGTGAGTATTGTGCTCTCAGCAGTTTGTGTGTTGTGTGGATTTTTCCTTCCTTAATCATTTGAATATCTGGAGATGCATGTGAGGTGTCTGTCAAACTGTAGAAAGAGAACATCATCCCTTGCTACTGTCAAGGTGAAAGTGGAGCTTACTCTGCTTTCAGAGTCTAGAGCAGATAGAGAAGATAAACTTTTATGCTTTTGCCACTTCTTTCTTTTCTTAACTTTACCTAGTTGTGCAAGGTAGCCCAGAAACATAAATGAATCAGCCAAGACCTGTGAGGAGCAGCAGTACTGCTGTGTAGCAGGCCAGGTTTCCTGCAGCACAGTCACAAGCATGTCATCTTGGCTGCAGGGCTTCTCCCCTCTCAGGCCAAAAAGCTGCTGAGGTCACACTGCCCCAGCAAACAGGAGAGTCCTGGTTTGCATCTCAGCTGCTCTGCCTTGGTCTCTGTTCACTCCCCTCCATTTCAGCAGCTCCCTCTGGGCACTGCTGTGCTGGCAGGGCCCTTCTGGGCAGGGGTGCCTTGAGCAGCCTGTGATGTCCCTGGAGCCTTGCAGCCCCCACAGAGGTGTTGCACAGCAGGACACCCTTCTCTGCTGACCTGGTTTTGCTTGACAGAAAGCCATGGGAGCCAGGGCTTGGGGAACTCCCTGTGCTCCCTTGCACTGCCTCACCCCCACTTAAACCCCAAACAGCAAGACAAGTTTTTCCAGCCCTGTGAGTGCTGTCTGGGCTATAAAACCAAGCTGGACCTGCTGCCTGGTGAGCACTGGAGTGTAGGAAGTCTCACACCTACTTGTCTGTCTAGGCAAGAACACCAGTCCCTGTTGGAGAAACTGTCTGCACTGGAGAAGAAGGTGATTGTGGGAGGAGTAGACTTGCTGGCAAAAGCAGAGGAGCAAGAAAAGCTTCTGGAAGAATCAAACATGGAGCTGGAAGAACGAAGGAAGAGAGCAGAGCAGCTTCGCAAGGAGCTGGAGGAGAAGGAGGTGGGGCTCTGTGCTGAGCTGGCAGCACACAGCACAGCAGGACACCCCAGTGTGTCCCTTGGCCTGGCTCTGCTCTGCAAACACAGCCCTCCAGAGGCCACTGTGACCACTGAGGGGCTGAGCCAGCCTGGCTGAGCCAGGGCTCCGTGCTCCTGGCAAATGCTTCCTTTTTCAGGTAGTTTCTCCTTTTGTTCATGCTGTTGCAGAGAGTTTCTTTGGTTGTGTTAATGTGTGCGTGTCTGTGCTAAATGTTGCACACAGCAAGAGCGCTTGGACATTGAGGAGAAGTACACCAACCTCCAGGAGGAAGCACAGGGGAAAACCAAAAAGCTGAAGAAAGTCTGGACCATGCTCATGGCTGCAAAATCAGAGGTTAGTGTCTGAAGTTCTCAGCCAGTGATCCCTGAGGAGCTGGGAAGGGTAGACCATCAGCATTGTAGCTCTGGAAAAGTGCTGTACGTTTAGAAATGTCTTTCTGTGCTGTCTGTTTGGGTCACATAATTCAAAAATATCTGACAAAGTCCTGTGCTGGAGTTTCAGTGGCAGGTTGTAGAGCTTTTCCCCAGGCCAGGATGAGAAGGGTTGTGTGAGACCCTGAGATGTCCAGAACTTCAGAGAAAACCTTTTACTTCTGAAATAAAATGCAGTTTTATTGCTTGAAATTGTTTGCTGGCAGCCCCACCTCCTGCTTTGCTGCAGCCTAAAGGCCCCTCTGCTCTGAGCTGTCTGTCCTTGCTGAGTGGTGCCCTTATTATCCCTTCCTCAGTCACTGGATGAATGTGTCTTTTGGCTGGTGGCTGGAGTTCCTCTTCTGTGAAAAATGCATTTGGTTTTGGAGATCAGAGATTTTCCTTGAAACCTTGCCAGGGATATAACTTGTCTGCATGCTTTTCATCTGCTGGTACCTGGAGCTTGGAATGGCAGGAGGCCAGTTTTGGCTTTATGGAACTGAGAACTTACTGCTATTTTCAGCCCTCTCTGAGCTGGAGTGTTTCAGAGGGTTTATCCTCCAGAGATAAATATTCTAGTATGTATAACCAGAGTTTGCTTTTGTTTCCCAAAACCCTCGTACAGACAGAGGACTGATCTCTTTTAGACTGTTCCCATGGCTTAAGCTAACTCTGATACCTCTCAACTGCCTGGTTTGTTTTCAGATGGCAGATCTGCAACAAGAGCATCAGAGAGAGATTGAAGGGTTACTGGAGAATATTCGGCAGCTGAGCAGGGAGCTCCGTCTCCAGATGCTCATCATAGACAACTTCATTCCTCAGGACTACCAGGTAAAGGCAAAGCACCTGAGCCTGGCACAGGGGCTGTGCTGCTCTCTGTTCTCTTGCAGCCTATTTTCCTTGTGATTTAAAAAATAATAACATCACTTTCACCAGGTATTTAACTGGTGTACTGTGTATCCATGTCCTGGATCTGTTCAAAAGCTTTTTTCCCCTGTGCTTGAAGTTGTGCTTGCTAATGTCTGATACTAACACAAAGTAGTAAAACTGAACTTGGAGCTCTTCTTGTCTTGTTTTCTTAGTCTCCAATATACAGGAAAATCATGAGCTTAAATATAACACTCACTAATAGAAAGTATAAAACCAGTTCCTCTTAATTTTCTTCTCATGTTACAGTGAGTGTTTATTGCTGTCCTGACGGTGTTGGCAGAGTGGGGACACCAGGCTTTAGTGGGCTCTCCAGTCCATGGAGTTTGGCAGTGGTATTTTATCTGCTGTAGTCTTCAGAGCATAAATAGGGGTTTTTGCACATGAGGTAGCTGTCCTGATAAAATCAACCTGGAATGGTTAAGACTGTTCTTAAGCAGCCTGTGCAGGCCTTAGAGATGCATGTTCTGGAAAGTGCACCTAGGGGGTAGGTTGTGCAAGTCTAACAAGTACTGTCTGCATTTCTTTCTAGGAAATGATTGAAAACTACGTTCACTGGAACGAAGACATAGGAGAGTGGCAGCTGGTAAGAGTGGCTGTGTACCAGCTAATGTTACCCTGAGCTTCTGAGGACTTGAAATGAGCCCAGCAAGAAGCTGATAAAGCTGTAGTCAGTGTTACTGTGCACACTGGACTTTATTAACAGAGCTTTCTCTCCTCTTACAGAAATGTGTTGCATATACAGGGAACAATATGAGGAAACAGACACCTGTCCTGGATAAAAAAGAGAAAGATGTGAGTTGCTCTTACATTGCTGTATTGAACTGCACAGGTCCAAGTCCTGCTGCCTGTGCCTTCCACTCACTATTTACAGCCAAATTGTTCAGTCTGCTTTTCTTTGGAAGAGATGAGTCTTTCTAGTGTTACAGAAGCACCACTGATCAGAGTATAAAATGATTCTGATGTCTTTGTCTTGTGGGTTTCTTTGGTGTTTTTTTAGCCCTTTGAAGTGGACCTTTCCCATGTTTACTTAGCTTACACTGAAGAAAGCTTGAGGCAATCCCTGATGAAGCTGGAGAGGCCGAGGACTTCGAAAGGAAGATCCAGGCCCAAGACGGGTAGAAGGTGAAGAACTCTGGGGTATCTGAATGTAATGAGGGATTTACCCAGGGGAAGGCTTAAGTTTGTTTGTGCAGACTTACCACAAGTCTTCAAACATCTGCTTAATGAGAAGGCAAAGTACTAAAATTTTGCATGGTGTAGTTTACTGGTGTGACAGAACCAAGCTGAGATCTCTTCACTGCAGTAAATCTTGTCCAGGAAGACTTGTCTGGGGATTTTTCTGCTGCTGTGTTGCTGCAGTGCCCTGTTGCAGCTGCCTGCTCTGTGTGAGTGTGGTGCAGTAACTCAGGCTGACAGTGCAGGGCTGGTGTTGCTGGAGAGGAGAGCTGCGGGAGATCTCAGCTGGGCCTTTCCCTCCCCGGTGTTTGCTTGGTTTTGCTTGTGGACGAGTAACACTGTAGCTTTTGACTTGAAATGTGGCTGGTCCCTGTCTTTCCTAGACAGCATAATGATGTGTGTGTGGTGTTGTTTTTCCCTTTCCTTTCTGCTCTCCAAACAGAAAACGTTCGGCCAAGCCAGGAGCTGTCATTGACTCCCTGCTGCAGTAGTGTGACCTGGTCAGAATTCCTGTAAAAGTCAGTGAGTGTATGTGGTTTGGCCAGAACATGGAGTTCAAGAGATGGCACAGTTTAACATGGCTATAATTTTTTATTTTAAAAAATGTATTTTTCCTTAGTTGCCTGTATATTGTATGTTATATTAACATAATATTAAACTGATATATATGATGGTTGTGAAATTCCATATGTTAAATGTGTTGTGCAGGGAAACTTGTTGGCAATCCTTGTTGAAATGTATAGAAATAAGGGTTCTAGATGTGTGTTTAAGTGCTAGACATGTTAGTTCTAAACAGTTAACGAAATCCTAAAATTAAGGCTGGTTGATCTGATTTATGCCCTGCTTTGCACATAACTGGCAGCTTTCACTATTGTCCCCTGTTGCACTGATCTGTGTTTGAATGTGGTTGCTGCAAACCTTTAAAAGCATCAAATCTTTTTATTTAATATTCCTCACTGTAACTGATAGTATTGTGCATCAAATACACAGTCCTTTTTTGCTGTCTTGCTGTACAGAGGAAGTAACTGGATAGGAAAAACGTGAACTACAAAAGTCTGAGGCATCTGAGGAGGGACCATGCTCTGTTGAAGTGCAGCAGAAATCAAGTGTGTCTAGTAATGCTTGTACTTTTATCAGTTTGTGTGGGATCTGCTGACACTGTGGAGACCTTGGATATGAAGGCAAAAAGAGCTTTTTTCCTTCTTTTAAGGCTGTGTTGCAGCATTGCTTTGGCTGCTTTCTGTGCTTGGGGGCTGGAATTTTAAAATATATGTGAGCAGTTCTGTAATGTGAGCAGCAGAGGGGGCTTCAGGGGGTGCTGTAACCCCAGGACTGGGTGCCAGCTCTGGGGCTGTGAGCATTTCTTTTATTCTTTCATCCCTGGCTACAAGGCTCTAGGCCAGTGCTCTACCCTGAGGGTGAATTTGAAACTTCTATAGTCAAACAGAACAAACTGCCCAGTTTTCCCAGAACAGTAACACCCCCTGAAACAGCTGCTGCTGTCTGTGCTCCTGTGTAGGCTGTGCTGGGTCTCTGGCTGTGCTCTGGTGAGAGGAGAAAAATTCTGGTCTCTGATAATAACCATTTGTTTGTGCTGGCTGCTCTTTTTCTTTGGTATTTATGCTGCTACTAGACACATATCACTTTGATACATTGCTTTTGTGTCACAGAGAAAATGCATCTCCTTTGGGCTGTGTGTGCTTTATAACTCCTCACATCAGCTCGTGTGGAGGGGGCGTGAGCTGGGACCTCCCTGGTCTCTTAGGGTTACCTGGAGGGTGAAAGGCTGTGGTTGCTGACAGGAAAAATGGAATCCTTGAGTGTGACAGAGCACAAGACAGCTCCTCAGGTGTCCTGAGCCCTTGCTCTGCAATTACCAGAGTGTTCTTGTGAAGTTCTGAGAGGAGTTAAAAGCCCATTCTTACTGTCATGATGCCTTGGGGCTCTGTAACAGGTCTGGGACAGGATCTGTAATAGTTAACGCTGGTCTTGGAAGGGCATGTTTTACTCTGAATGATATATTGAGTGCTATTCTAAACAAGTTGTAAGTTTTTCCCTGTTTTTTAATGTGGTTTTTTTTGGGATCATGACTTAAAAAAACATACTGCTCTCTTTTGGGGGAGGAGGTGTCACCTGAGTTCCCAGAACATCGATGCAAACCCTGGCATTTGCTTTCTCCAGCCTGGCACTCAGAGGTAAATGCTCAGTCCTTCTTGCTCTGACCTGCAGTTGGTCTTGCTGGCTGTATTTGGAACATGCTTGAGTAGAGTTGGGTTATCCTGTGTTTCATCCTTCTCATCAGACAAAACAGACTGAAATTGCTTCAGTGCTCTTTGAAATGTTCTGTCAGTTCTGAGTCCAAGCAGATAAATGCACAGCTGTGACCTGTACTAGTTCTCAGGACCAGGGATAACTTGTATTTCATTTTTGTGTTACACCTTGTGCTAACATTTATTGAATGATGTTTTTAAGGGAGTTTCTCCTGAAGTTGCTTTCAAAAAGACAATTGAAAATTCTTTTACCTGACAGACATCAGTGGCTTCAAGATACCACTGTGGACCATGGCATTGCATTTAAAATATTTAAAACTTAACTATAAAAGCATAGGCTTTACAATTAATGTTACAGTCCTGCTGCTAAAAACAATAGTACTCTGCATATTTAAGTGAGCCTTGAGGCAGAAAAACCAATAAATAATTGCTTGCACACCTTTAATTGGCAGATTGAAGAAACTGGATTATCTCCTGTTACAGAGGCTTGGAGAACAAATTAGCTGCTCTTTAAGAGGACTTTATTTAAAGTGGAATGCTGTCATGGTCATGTGCTCTATCAGCTTTGTTTCCCTTTTAACTGGTGTGTTTTGTTGAAGTTCTGGGAAGTTTCCTGTAAAACCAAGGAGTCTGGCTTGCAGGTTTGCCACTTGAGCCTTCTCTGTAGCCCTGGGCCACCTGTGAATGTCTAATGAGCCCATGTGTGTTAATGAGGAAGGGATTTGGTTTGTTTGGGTTTTTTTAAGAGCTTAATACAGCCATTGCCATCCCAGGTCAGTCCAAGCTCTATAGTATTTATCAAAACTCATATTACATAGTGTATACTGTGTGCTCATCTTTGCCTTGGGCTACCAGGAGATATCCCTCGTTCCAGAACATTGACTTTAACATTGAGGTTTCTGCTTTGTTGTTTAATGTTGTGTAAATGAATTATTTCATATTTAACTTGTCCCTGATCCTTTAAGAGGAGGGGAAATGGTCCTTAGTGCCTTTCACTGACTACAGTGTCTGCACATGTCCAGCTTTCACCTTTCTCCACAGTTCTGCTTAGCCAGGCCTGTATAGAGGGAAAACCTGCTAGTCTGTATAACTTGTCTTCCTATTTATTGGGTTTCTAACTGTTTATTTTTGATTAATCTTTGTTTTATGTTTAAAGTTAATTCATTATACTGTAAATAGCAGTATTGTGTCCCTGGTGCATGTTCATACCATGAAATAAAATTCTTGATTCCTAGTTCCACCTCTTTGCATGTGTTTTCCAGTAACATCATGCACACGACATCTTTCTAACTCTGTTGTGCCAGAAGCTGGGTGAGGAAGGGTCTGTGTAGCTCTGAGACACACAGCACTCCTGAGAGGGGGGTGGTGAGCCTGGGTGTTACCCCTGTGCTGTGCAGAGGGTGTGAATTCACCTGCAGGCGTGGGCAGTGTCCAGCTCTGCTGCCCTGGCCTGGGGCAGTGTCCAGCTCTGCTGCCCTGGCCTGGGGCAGTGTCCAGCTTTGCTGCCCTNTGGGGCAGTGGCCAGGGGCAGTGTCCAGCTCTGCTCCCCTGGCCAGGGGCAGTGTCCAGCTCTGCTCCCCTGGCCAGGGGCAGTGTCCAGCTCTGCTCCCCTGGCCTGGGGCAGTGTCCAGCTCTCCCCTGGCCGCAGGAGCCGTGCTGGGCTCAGTGCCTGCAGCAGCTGTGCTGTGTCTGCAAAGGCTGCAGCTCCTCAGCACAAAGCAAACCCTGCCCCTTTTCCAGGTGCTCTGCCTTGCTGGGCCAAAACCAGTTGCAAAGTGGGGGACACCTAAATACCTGCCCAGCTCCAGTCCCGGTTGCTGGAGGGGCTTGAACCACCACCCAGGTCTGCCCCAGGCTGGAATCCTGCCCAAGGCAGAGGTTTGGTTCCCCACTGTGATTTCACTGCTGTTGCTGCTGGAGCCTCTGTACTCCTGGGTCACAAAGGGCTGTGCCCTCTATAAATACCAGATGTATAAATGTAGGGTTACAATACAGGCTACAAGTGAAGTGAAGGGAGAACTAAGGTCTTGCTTAGCTCCAGATCTGGCATCTTTCTGGGTTCACAGCTTCCAGAGCAGGTCCCATCTGTGGCCTGGCTTCTCCCCTCTGCCTTCTCTTGGTCTCTCTCTGCTTTGACCTGTGTTCCTCATGTTAGCACAAGCCTTAGTCCCATAGCAGGGCACGTTCTTTGGCAACTCCTTAGAGCACCACCCCAGTGCCTGTGAACTTGGAACTCTCTGTTGCCTTGTAGCATCCCTATGCAATGCCAAAAAGTTTAGTCCAAAAATACATTTATTTAGAGAATTATTATAAATAACCTTTGAAAAATAGACTCATAGTTTAAAAACAAATTGTGTTTTTTCACTTCTGACTCTTGTATGCTTCTTGAAGGACTTGGTGTAATTCCTTGAGGAAATTCTTCAGTGAGGTGGTGCTGCCTGCTGCCACAGGACACGGTGCCTGGAACGGGAAGAAGGGGCTGTTAGGAAGCTTGGTGGGGAGGGATTGGGGTCTGCAGCCTGGGCTGGGCCCTTAGTGGTGGTGGGAGAGTAAAACAAAAGCAGGGAGGGAGGGGGAAGCTTGAGGGTGGGGCAGTGCAGGGGAGCTGTGCCTCACCTTGTGCTCTGTCCTGCTCCCCCGCAGCAGACCCAGCAGGTTGTCGTAAATGCCCTCGAGGGACCTGTGGCAGCTCCGGCCTTCCCAAGCCACCGTGGCAGCTTTGCACAAGATCTCCATGGTGTCACCTGTCTGGGGGGGAAAGAAACCCTTCAGGACAGTCACAGCTTCATTAGTGAAAAAAACCCCAACAAAACCCCACCCTGCAAATCATATATTTCTGTTCTGCAGGTGCAAAGTGCAGTTTGAGATGCCAGAGCCTCCCTGAAGCTTCCCGACCCCATCTGTGCACACCAGGCTCTGCTCCCATCCCTGTCCTGGGGTCCCTGTGCTGGAGCATCCTGCTCCTGCTGCAGGTGTGGGATCCTGAGCTCGGGAAGCTGCTCTCTGGGAGTGAAGCTGGTTTGGGCAGGCAGAGGTGCTGCAGCAATAACAAGGTGCCTGGGAAGAGGTTGCCTTCATTAGGGGCTTTGAGAAGTCCTGTAGCAGAGACATGTGGAAGAAGGGGAGCTAAAAAGTGAAGTGCTGGTGGCAATAAGAAAAATACTTGACTTTCTTCCCTGGGGGCTGTTCCCAGTGCCCCCTGACGGGCAGGTCCCTGAGAGCTCTGCCTGCTCCATCGCAATGCCAAAAACCCCAACAGCAGCTTCAAACCAGTGCCCGGCCCGGCCCTGTGGGCTGTGGGAACTGGGGCTGTGCAGCATTTCAGGCACCTCTCCTCGCTGCCAGGGCCAGTCCCTGTGGCAGGAGGGGTGTGGGGACCCCCAAGAGCTGCTCAGCCCCAGTCCCAGGGGAGGCTGCTGCCCCCTCGGACCCACCCGCCAGCACAGCACGAGGTGAGCCCAGGGGCTTTCTGTGAAAACAGGAACTGGGGCTGGGAGCTGGGCTTAGGCAGCAGTTTTCAGAGCAGAAAGAGGCTCTGCTATCTGCTATTAAATCTCGTGCTGACTGAAGAGGCATCCCCAGATAAGGGGCTCAGGAGAGACTGTGTGTAACCAGCACTCAGGTGCCACACGCTGGGCACAGGGGTCCTGAGCAGGGTCAGCACTCCAAGGGACGTGGCCCTCTCTTGCTTTTGGGAAAGCTGGAACCCCCAAACCTGCTCGAGCACAGGCCCACCCCTCCCCCTGTCCCCAGGGAGACCAGATGCTGCTTTGGCTGGAGGTAGAGATGGGTGGGGAAGGTGTGAGGGTGAGGACCAACTGGGCAGCCTAGCACTGATCCCGGGGGCTCACAGTGGGCTCCTTGCTCCTCCACAGCACCACACCAGAACAGGGGGCATCCCACACTTCCCACCTGCCTCTGACTGTCCTGTGCCCCACCTCTGCCCCCAGCATCCTCTCCCAGCACTCATCAGGGTTCTATGATTATTTTTGAACAAGGACAAGTTAGTTTTTCTTTCTTACCTTACTGTCTGCAAAAATATTTGTCACGTTCATCTGGTTACAGGAAACCTTTGCCAAGACACAAAGAAGAGGAGCCATCAGGCTGGAGGCAGCGTTGCCCTGGGCCCATCCTGGCACGTGACTGCTCAGACACGCTCCCAGCACCGAGCCCTGTGCTCAGCACCTCCCTCTGGCTTGGCATTGCTCTCCCCAGCCTGCTGAAGCACCCTGTCCCTCCCCTCAGCAGGTAAAGCCCCAGCCAGCCCTACCTCTGTCTGCTGGAGCTGGAGCAGCAGCCTGATGCTCTCCTTCAGCATGTTGGTCCTCAGTGTCTGTGCCCGAGATGAGCCCAGGGTGCCCTGGCAGCCCAGCAGTGCCAGCACGGGGAGCAGCACCCAGGCCAGGGTGCTCATGGCCTGCACTGGCTCAGCTCACAGTCTCTGGATATTTGGGTGATCTGTACCTGTGTGTGTATTTCTGGAGGGAGCACCTCAATTTATGGCTCTAAAGATTGCTGAATCAGAAGGAAAAACATTTTTCTCTTGTCTGCACTTTCCAAAGTTGCTCCCAATTAGGACAACAGGTCTTTTTTGTGCAAGTCAAAATTTTCTTCTGACTTGCATGATGTTTCAATGTAGGAAATTTCCATGGTGAGATAATAGTGGTAGGAGTCAGGTCACTCTCAGGAGTGTGTAACGCTGCCTGCTCTGGGGATTCTCCATTTCTCCATATCCCAAGGCTTTTGCTGCACCACGAGTTAGAAGTGGCTGAACTGGGGAGCCCACTACACTCTAGTAATGGAGCTCTGCTTTTTGTTTTACTCTAAGTATCCTGTAAGTCCTTCCATCACATTTCATTTGAAAATCTCCAGTGCAGGCAAAGCATCCTTCATCTGCATAAAGATTCCTGTCCCTGGGTTTCTTAGCCCAGGGAGGAACAGAAAGTGTGGCAGAGCCATGTGGGGACAAAACCCAGCTGGGCAGGAGCAGGGTGTCACTGGGGAGGGTTGTGGAGAGCTGGGGTCCTCTGTCCTGAGCAGACAGGACCCCCAAAACAGCATGGCCCCCTGTGAGGGTCTGGACACAGGACAGGGGGCTGGCAAGGGGGTCCTGTGGTGTCAGTGCTGGGGAAACATTTGTGGCTCTGCTCCAGCATCTCAGGGAGCTGGAGGCTGCCCCATCCATCCTGCCCTGCTCAGGGCCTGAGCCTTTGGCTGATGGGCTCCACCAGCCCCCAGTGCTACCCCAGGAAATCACACTGAGACATGCTGAGCTGGGAAACTTTGGAGTTTTGTAATAACTAATAGGGATTTTTCTAACTCAAACAGCAACTTGCCATCAGATGCTTGATAAGCATCTTGTGAGCACTCAATGAATCCAGGAGCAGCCACACTGAGAGTGGTTTGTTTGTCTAATTCTGACAGACTCCAGATGAAGTGAGATGAAGCCACTGACTCAGAAAGACCTTTGTGAAGGATTTACCTGTGGAGCTGGGCCATGTCCTACCTGCCCTACTTGTGTTGGAGAGCAGATGAGGGAGCTCTGGCTGCAGCACTGCATCCCTGGCCTCCCCAGATGGTGAGTCCTCCCCAGGGTGCCCAGAGATCCCACTGCTCTGGGATGAGTGGTGGTGGGAGGGTCCCTGCCTGGAAGTGGTGCTGGAGAAGGGAATGGAGGCAGTAGCCCCATTCTGCAGACACAGTGATTTCCCCAGTGATGATTGTGGGATGCTCTAAAGCTGGAGTAAGTGAACAGAAAATGCTCAAATCACAGAAAAATTTAACCTTTGAGCTACTCAGGCTGAATCATGGTGGAAAACTGCATCACTGTCTGATGGGAAAGTCACCAGCCATGTTGGGTTTGTGTGGCAGCTGCTGGAAGCTTCCCTGTGCCTGAGGGACCCACTGCTGGACAGGGCTGAGCCCATGGCCAACACTGGCAGTGCCTCAGGGATAATGTTTCTTAGAAGGGGAAAAACCCTGCAAAAACACAGCTGCAGGAGGAGGGAGAGAAAATCAGGGGTGAAGTTAAGCCTGGGAAGAAGTGGGGTGAAGGTGTTTTAAGATTCAGTTTTTATTTCTCATTGTCCTAATCTGATTTGATTGGCAATAAATTTAATTAATTATTTTCCCCCCAGGTTGAACCTGCTCTGCCCGTGACAGTAAGTGCTGAGTGTTCTCTCCCTGTCCTTATCCCACCCCACAAGCCTTTCATTGTATTCTCCCCCCTGCCCAGCTGAGGGTGACTTGGTGGCTTTGGTGGGACCCTGATCTCCATCCAGGGTCAATCCAAGATAACAGCGAAGGAAAACTCACCCCATGCTTTCCCCAGGGTGGGATGCAGTGATGGCAGTGATGGCCCCTCTCTCACTGCAGGGACAGCTCCAGCCCCAGGAGGTCCCCACTATTTCTGGAGCCCTGGCTGTGCCTTTGTCCCAACCACACCCAGGGATGAACCTGCCCATTTTCCCACCAAGGGAAGGTGTTGATTCAGAAATGTGTCCTCAGCTTTCCCCCTTTGCCTTTCTGCCCCTTGGGCTCTGGTTTGGAGAATCTCCCATCCTTCCTCCCCCAGCCCTTCCCCTCCCTCTGGATTTCCTGTACCACAAGTCAGGTGGGTTCTTTGGGGCCTTTTGCTTTCTTGAAACCTTTCTCTCAGTGGCAGAGTGGGGAAATTTGCTGTATATTGCCCCAAAAAGGCTGTCATTCCCCACCCCATCCCCCTGAGCCGACTGACCAAGGAGGCAGCACCTCCCAGTGCTCATTAACTGCTGAAGGTAAGAGGGAATCAACACACAAACCACAGGCAAAGAGCTCCTTTTCCAGTCATTTATTGCTTAAGCCCTGAGACACTTAAAGAACATCAGTGTGTAGTTGATATGAAAAAAATAATAAAATGAAGACATTCTAATACATGATAATTTGAATATATTAACTCTCATAATAAAAACATTTTAAATAGAGGGAAGAACAATAAATTATGAATCAGCACATATTCCTTTGTCGCTGTTCCCTAAAATGAGGTAGCAGTATTTTAAATATGACTGTATTCCACAGAACTATAAATTACCTGAAAGCCTGAATACTGGCCTTTCCTTTTTATTTTGGATTTTAAGCAAAAAAAAAAAAAGCTTTAAACAGATAGGACTTTTTGGTCTTGAATCTTTAGATTACACACTATAAAAATAAGTTATTTAAATAACATATAATAATAAATAAAATCCAGACACATGATGCTGATGAGCACCCATTAGATCCAAAGTTCTGCTATGGACCCTCCTGTCTTCACTATTAAATAACTTAAAAGCCACTGGCAATAGAAGAGACACATTGAAGTTGCAGTAACAGTTCCAGCCCCCCCCGTTTCCCCTCCCAGCTTTTGCTCTCGAAAGCTGCACTTCCCCAGCTCTGCTCCCGGGAGTTGTTCCCCCTCAGCTGCTGTAGCACCACGTTAGCGAAAAATGCATCATTTCAGACTAGATTCTGATCTTTTTAGGAAGAGAAGATGATTGTGAAGAACCCTCTCTTCATTAAGGGGAACAGGAAGCAGATAATCTGGTTTTGGTTTCGTAGGTGTTGCAGGAGAAGATGAATGAGTTAAGAGCTCGGGCAGCCGGTCCAGGATGCTCTCCAGGATGCTCTCCAGGATGCTCCGCTCCTGCGGGCCGGGAAAACGCTCCCACCCCCCTCCCAGGTGATCGCACCCCTCCCGGGGAGGGCAAAGGGCAGCCTCGCCCAAAGGAGACCTCTCCTGCCAGGGCTGGGTGACTCGGACACAGCCGGGGGGGAGGTCGGGGCCGTGTCCGGTGCCTGCCGGGCACGGGACATTTCCCGGGGACCCCTCCGGGACGTGCTGGGCGGGTTGGGTCGGGTTTAGGAGGGCTGGGGCAGGGCTGAGGAAGTGCATGCAACGAGGAGCAAAACAAAAAACCACTCTGCAAACCCTATTTCGGAGCTCCCAGCAGTGACATCCCTGGGGTGGCGCCGGGTCACAGCGCAGCCGATGCTCTGTGGCGCCGGTACATCGCCTGCGTGAAGTTCCCCAGCGCTGGCAAGAAGTGGCGCAGGTAGATCTCGGTGTCATTGCTCAGGAGGCAGTTCTGGGGAAGGAGGAGTGTAAATACATTGGAGCCGGCAGCGGGATTTAGCAGCAGGATAGTGGGTAGCCAGGCTTCCAGCCCGGACAGGTGGGTGGTGTGAGCAGTGAGGATGCCACCCTGGGAGGTTGGGGGTTTGTCCTTTGCTCAGAACAAGTGCCCCACTGGTGTGACCCCCTTGGCCACTGGTGTGGCCCCCACAGCCACTGCTTGGGGTGGCTGGGGCTGGTGGGGCCTGTCACCCTCTTCCCATGGAGGCAGATTATCCTGCAGTGCCCACTCTGCCCCCCCAGGAGAGCCCCTGCAGTGTGATCAGCCCCTGGTCCCCCCTGGGCAGGGGGTGCAGCCCCTCCTCACCGTGCTGCCCTGCAGCCCCCGCAGGTTGGTGACCAGTGGCTCGTAGTCCTTGCACTGGGTGACCTTGGTGAGTGCCTTGGCAGCCTGGCACAGCAGCTCCTTCTCCGACAGCTGTGGAACAGGGAGGGGAATGGTGACCCGGGGCGGGGGCAGAGGTGTGGATGGAGGCACAGCCTCGGCCCAGGGACTGGCACCTGAGCAGCTCCTGGGTGACTGACAAAGCTGCCCCAGCTGCAGAGGCTGTGCCCCGTGGGGAGGAGGGCACTGGCTGTGTCTGGGTTTATTACAGCTGCATTTTCTGCCTGTCTCTCCATGGGTGTTTACCTTCCGATCGGTGAAGGGGACCTGTGCCACTCGGGTGTCATTGCAGGGGACCTGGAGAGGTGACACAAGAGAGAATCATCATTACAAGACCATCCCCAAGGAGTCACCAGCTGTACCCTCCACCAGGAAGGGCACTGTGTCTCCATCCCTTTCCAGACCCCTGGTGGTGCCACCACTGAGATCCATCTTTTAGCAAATTGTTTCCAAACAGGCTTCTGGACACAGGACCTGCTCTGCACAGCACTTGTAAGCAGCTGTTTGGGAAGGAGCAGGAAGGTCCCTGGGTGCTCAGTGGGAGCAGAGCAGAGGCTTCCTGGCAGCTCACACTGCCCCAGGCCACCATGCCCTCATCCCAAGCTGCCTTGGTCACCCTGACATGGCAGTTTTCTTGTTCCTTGACGTTTTTTCCTGCAATGTGCCAAATGTCAGGCGGATAATTTCACCTGACCTGCCCCCAGCAGCTGCTTGTGCCACCAAGTCCAGCGCTGATCACACAGAGTCTCGGCTGAGATGGGCCAGAGGGCCCCAAGCTGGAGGTGGGATGGAGTGGACTGAGGGAATGGGAAGGGCTCCTGCAGGCCCAGGCAGGTGGCAGTGCTGGTGCCTGGCCTTGGACACGGCGGGACATCGAGGAGCATCATCATCATCCTCCCTGGAGCTGCCGTGGTCGGTGAGCAAAGCAAAGGCAGCAGGGGCAGCACATTTACCTGCACTCCTGAGTTGAGCTGTCGGATCTGGAGGGTGATCTCCAGCAGCATCTGCCTGTGCAGGTGAGTCACAGAGGTGGAGGAGATGAGCTGGAGCAGGGACAGGAGAGCAGCAAGTGCCTTCAGCGAGAGGAGCATCCTGTCACCGCTGTCCGAGCGCTGCCTGGGCTGCCTGGCCACGGCCTCTGCCTTCTGCTCAGCACAGACCCACTTTTATAGGGGCAAGCAGGCCCCGTGTCTCCATTGACTGCCAAATATAGGTGTCTTCCTGTGCTGCTGGCAGTGGAAAGTGACACCCCAAAGAAGGACATTACGTAATGATGGGACACTTTTCTATCTGTTGAATAACGTTATCTGTTATTCATTACATGCAGATTTTAATCACCTCACTGATGGATGAGGAGATACTGGGATGAGAAGTCGAGAATTTCTCTTTGATGTCTGAGGATCTATTTGCTATTGAGCTTGTTTGTAACGTGCTGCTTGTGGGAAACCATGAAGATGTGCAGGACTGAACCAGGCACATTGCAAGCTTTGAGTAAAGTCAAGGCATGATCTTATGTGCACAGAAATACCCAGGGATGCTTTCCTGGTCTCCACAATGACCAAGACAAAGTGTTATGCTGAGGGCTGGCTCGGGGACGTGCATGGCTGGACACCTGCCAGGCTCCTGCCCTGGGTGTTGGTGTCTCAAGGGAGTTGATGTCACCCCAGCAAATACCTGGATATCTCCTCCTGCAAGGCCCTTTCTTCCCAGAGCTGGCACATGACTGCTCCTGGAGAGGAAGGGCTGAACTGTTTGTCAGAAAAATTCATGTCCTTTGGCCACCAGGGCAGCAGCCCCAGCAAGCTCACACAGCCAAAGATTGGAAAGAAAAGAAAACCTCAAAACTTTTATCAAGATGTTAAACATCTGCGAAGACAAAAAAAAAATGCTCTTGCATGTAAAGGAAGAAGTAGCTGGGGGGGTTTTCTGGCATGTGGGTGTTTGGTTTTAATCAGGACTTCCTCGGCTCTGTAGCACAAATCCTATTGTGTGAGGATGGCTCCTGCAGTGCCCAGCTCGGGGTCCCACCCCCCTGCCATCCCCCCCACCCACCATCCCAACAGCAGCAGAGGGATTCAAACCACCACATTCTTGGGCAGAAGAACCAACACAAACCCGTAATTATTTCCCACTGTGGCTGAATTGTGTGGTCAGTGGGAGTTTGACAATTGTCAAATTGTCCTTTTGCCATGTGCTCCTGCACACACAGGTGAAGCAGCAGCTCGTGGCTCTGCTGTCACCAGCTCCCCATGGTCCTGCAAAACCCATGCAGGGGGGCCTGACTTCACCTGGTACCTGCTTAGGGGCTTATAAATAGTGTGAATTGTTGAATTTAAATTTAAATGTTTCTACATTTTATAAATTAACTTTTTTTCCCAAATTTTCAGTAAAGTCAATGTGTCACAGAGCCTGAAGGATCCCTAGAAAGTGGAGACCAGTTTTGAGAAAGTGCTGAGAGGGAGCTTGGGAGAGGGGCAGAGCCTTCAGTGCCATCCCTGCAGGGAACCAGAGAAACTCCTTCTGAGGCTCCTGGTCAGCCAGGCTGTCCTTCCCAAAGGGACTGGGGCACATGGAGCTGGGACATCCCATCCCTGAGCCTGGTGCTGCTGGCCAGGGTGGGCACAGAACCCTGGGGGTGTGAGCCCAGCCTGAGCTGGGTCTCCTTGTGGAAGGGCTGGTTTTGTTTCCAGCTGCAGCCAGAGGTGTGTGCCCACAGTGCTTCACCACCCCATGCCCTTCATGACTGATTTAAGGCAAGTTGGTCCCAACCAATTCAGAGAAATGATCCAAGTGGTTAATTCAGGTGTATCACACTCCTCTTGCCTCCATGGGCAGGAGAGCCTGGAGGGTGGTGGTGCACACTGGGCTGGCATTGGTTGGAACTTTCCAAACCTCTATCTGTGGATGATGACCCCAGAAAATGGAGAAGCCAGCTGAAAAGACTTTCAGTGCAATCAAACCAGAAATTGTGCTTTGTTCTATGTCCAAATTCATGGCTTTCTTCCTTCTTTTTTTTTCTTTTCTTTTTTTTCCTTTCTTTCTTTTTTTCTTTTTTTTTTTTTTTTTTTTTCCTTTTTTTTTTTTTTTTTTTTTCCTTTTTTTTTTTTTTTTTTTTTCCTTTTTTTTTTTTTTTTTTTTTCCCAGCAGCAAAGCCAGTGTTGGAAGCCACAGTCATCACACACAAATGGAGAGCAGTGGGGTTGGCTGGAGCCATGACCACCCCCAGCATGGGATGGTCTTGGTGGACGTGGATGGAATTGATAGAAATCAGTGGAAAGAAACAGGTATGACCAATTGCTGTCAGATTTGAGGGGCTGCAGCTCCCTGTGGCAGCCTCCCCTTCTCTTCCCTGGCTCTGTAGAAATAAGGGAATGCCAGTCCATGACTTCAGCTGGGCTGAATTTGTGCCTCCCCAGTTGAACAGGCTGGGTCTTGGTGCTGGGCCAGCACTGGGGCAGTTCCCCCCTGGCTGCTTTGGCCACGCTGGCTCAGGGTGGGGAGAGGACCTGGCACTGCTGGCAGGAAAGGCATCTCCTTCTCCCAGTGCCTTTCCTTCCCCCAGTCTCCTCGTGCTCAGCTGCCCCTCCCTGGCAGTTTGAGCAAAGGGAGGCAACTGAGTCACCTCCCCACCTTTGCTTTGGCAGCCAAATTCATCCCTGTGGCAGGTGGAGGGTTTGTGGAGGGACAGGACAGGACCCCTCCTGTCAGTCAGTTAAACAATGTCACAAGCAGGAGGTCCAAGGGATGCTTTAATTGAGGTGATATAAATAACTTCAGGATGTTCTTGAGGGCCTGATTTTGGATGACCCTTTTAACCATTTTCTCATTTCCAACACCGTTCCAGCTGCCTCTCTTACCAAATGCTTATGGAGAAGCCACCACATGTTTTCCAGGCCAGAGAAATTAAATAAGACAACTTTTACCATGAAAAGAAAGCCCAAATGTGGGTCACAGTGTAATGTGTAGCATCAGCACATGCAGTATCTCTTGCATCAGTGGT
Organism: Pachyramphus minor; assembly: GCA_013397135.1. NCBI lineage: Eukaryota > Metazoa > Chordata > Aves > Passeriformes > Tyrannidae > Pachyramphus > Pachyramphus minor. Next base: position 1,425,904 of record VYXB01008446.1, on the reverse strand, counting down.
TGGGTTTACAATTAGTGGATGCTCCCCTGTGCTGGAGCCATCCCGCCTCCTCCAGCCGCCGCAGCTGGAGGGAAGGGCACACTCCAGCAATTCACTTCTCCTGCAAAAATCAGCTCACACGGGTAGGGTGGAGCCAGAAGAGGGGGAATTTGCCAATTGCATCACCTTTCCCAAAGGTGGGATGGTGCAGTGAGTGCAGTGAGTGCTGGCTCCTGGCAGCTCGCCCGGGGGGCAGCAAACCCTGTCATTCTGAAATAGATGAGATGATACTTGGTGTGACATTTAAATGCAAAGTTGCAGGGAGGCAGCAAATGATTAAGCTTTTGGAAGCATCATCTATATTTATTGCTTTGGTTTGTGGTGTTTATTTGTAGATAATCATATCTGTTTGGGCTTCTTAATGTAATTTTTAGGGCATGCAAAAACTTTTGGCCTAAAACATGCCATGTAGGAGGAAACTGTGGGACGAAGTGAGTTACATGTTCTGTAAGTCAGGTTTTTACTTCAGGGAGATCAGAGAGCAGTTTTGGTTTAAAAACATTAAAATATTTTTTTAAATGAAAAATTCTCCTTTAATTAAAAAGTCTACTAGAAGTTTTTAAACTCAAAGTACTTTGGGGCAAGTGTTGCTGCAGCCTGCAAGCAGAGTGGTACTGCAGAAGTAATACTGAAGGAAGCATCAGAGAATCAAAGTACTGGATTTCTATTGCTAATCTAAATTCCACTTCGAAACAAGGTGTTCAGACAGGGATGTCTTGGAGGCCTCTGGGTTTTTTTCCTGGTGAAAGTTGTTGGCAGATAAATGCAAATAAGCCATGGCACCAAAGCAATGGATGCTGGGGCACAGAGGGGGCAGGAAGGGCTCTTGCATGAGCAGTGCATGCCAGAGCCCTCCATCTCCTGCAGATCCCAGCTCCAAAACCATTTGCCAGGGCTGAGGCTGCAGCCAGACCCAAATCCCTTGGAAGGGATTTACACCCAAGCAGCCCTTCCAGGGCAAGATGTAGAGGCACGGGAAGCGTTCGGTGCTCTCAGTGCTGGGTGTGTCCCTGCTTTGCAAACACCATCCCAGGTGCCTGATTCTCGACTCCTGACCCTGTGGCAATTCCTCTCATTATTGTTGTTGTTTTTGCAGCTGTTATTTTCAGCTCTTACTCCCGGTGGATCTGGGTGTGTGCCTGTTCCTGTGGAGTCCTGTGCCTGGATCGCTGTGCCGAGCATCCTGTGCTGGGGTCTCTCTGCTGCAAACCCACCCCAAATAAACCAACAGGGTAAGTGGTAAGTGGACAGTCACTTTCCTCACCCCCTAATCACCTGCCCATGAGTTACCACAGGAAATCTGAGCCTCCTTCAGGTGTCTCTGCTCGGTTCTGTACTCGATGTAGCATCTTGTGGGGGCAACAACCCGTCTGCTGGGACATCCTCCTCCTCCTGCTGCCCTCACCTCGCCCTGTGTGCCAGGGCAGGGTGGCACTGGGGTGGCACTGGGGGGGCACTGGGGTGGCACTGGGGGGGTTGAGGCCCCCAGCACAGCCCAGTTTCCCTCGGGCACGGGGGAGGTGCGGCCCTGCCGGGCCCTCTCTGTCCCCACGAGCAGATCATGAGAAGTGTTTGGTTTCTCCTACACTTGATTCACATAAGCACTTTTTTTTTTTGTTTTCCAGTCCACATGAAAACCATGGGGCTGGTGGAGTCTCTCTTCCATGCTGTTAGCTACCTACTCTATTCAAATCATTAAGGGAATTATTTTTTTTATCATTTTAATGGACTTGATACAGGAGAGATTGGTTTCCCACCACATTTTCTGTATTTTTTCCAAGTTCTGGCAAAGTGTTTAATACATGTGTGAGGATAGACTTTGCAGCTGAGGAGCAGAGAAAGGCTATTTTAGGCAAAAATGTGCCCAAAGTACTTCATAGAGAAACTGCCAGTCATGGTTTTAGCTTGGGGGGAAGAGCAGTACAGAAGACACAAAGGTTGGGGAGTTGCTTCTGAAGACAATGCTGGGCTGGGGTGTACATGTCATGCTAAAAGAAACAGGTTGCAAAGAAGAACTTGAAATTTCAAAGTTGGGTTTTTTTCTGTTGATTGTATCTTTAAGAAAATTTCCCTCCAGGAAGTAGTACTAGAGTCAGTGAAGCTTCTTGTTTAAAACTGCAAACATGATGCTTGTTAGTAGCATTTTCCTTTGCCTCCTCTCCCCACTTCCCTCCCCAGCTGTGTGTTCATTGCTTTTTTTGGAGAACTGCTGAAAACATAATTCTAGGAAGTCCCGTTCATTCACAGATCTTTGAGTGGTTTCCCATGACCTGGTGACTTTCAGAAAACTGAGGTGGAAACAATCCTCAGTTGAAGGTATTGGGTTCTGCCATCACCCCTGGCCCCTCTCCCCTCTCCCCTGCCCTCCCCTGTCAGCTGCTCCTTCCCCTGCAAAATAAAGGCATTCCTGCACCCTGGAAGAGGAGAAAGACAAAAGGCAATGTTCCCAGCCAGAGAGAAACATCCCCATGTTACAGCTTTGGTCACAGTTTGCTGAGGAGCTGCAGCTGGTCACTGCTGACTGCAAGGATTCAAGGAATTGCAAGTGCAGCTTCTGCTGGTGGACTCTTACCAAGAGCTCAAGGCAGAAGAGGTGCCTCCTACCTGGTTACAGGTAAACAGAGACACCTAAGTCCCTTCCCTCAGGGAGTGGAGGCAGCAAGGCATGTTGTGAGGAACTCCTGCTGCAATTGTGGCCATCAGGCCCTTTGCATTTTAAACAGGCCAGGCCCTGTCTTCCCATTGCCACCCCCAGTGAGCTCCAGGTTCCCCTGGGATTCAGGGCCTTTGGGTGTTGCCATGCCAAGGAAAAGAGCTTCAGGAAGAACTCACAGCTGGGCAGCTGAAGCTCAGCATCCACACACATCACTCTCTGAGGCACTTCTGCACCATTTTCACATTCCCATGAATCTACCATGAAGAATCAGAACATGACATAACTCTCACTGAGCAAAGAGAAGTCACTCATTCCTCTGGTTAGAGACAGGGCTTTGCTTTATTCTCAAACAAGCTGTTAGACTTGGGGAAGACTGTGTCTTTGAACAGCCAGAGTGAGGTTACCTTGCAGAGAAAGTAGTAAAAGGACCCTTTGAAGCTTGTGCATTTTGGGTAGACCAGGTGGGTGGCTATGAACACAACCCACCCATCCATGCTGACCTTGCCAGAGGTGGAGAGCAAGCCCCATTCCAGCAGCAGAGCTGCAGCTGTTCCAGAGAATCTGCAATGGATCTCCCCAAAAGGACACATACAAAGAACTCACAGCTTTATTTTCCCTTTTAAAGCATAAAATACACCTAAATTAAACTGCCTGGTATTCACTTAAATTCTAAGCCTAGAAATAGAAATATGTAAAAAGAGATGAAGTTTAAAAGTCTTACATTTTTAGACTCTGGCTAAAATTGTGACAAATGTTCAACAGAACACGATACAAAGGAACCTTCACCTGAGCTGTGCCAAGGCAGGCAGAGTCTGATACATCAAGTCAGGCTGTCTGCAACTGTAGTCACTGGATGTTCTAAGGAACATACGGGCCCAGGGAGCGGACTCTGCATTTCATGATCTCAGAGCACTGGTCAGTGTTCTTCCTGATCCTGTAGAACGTTTCCACGTATTCAGAACGGCCCAGAAGCTCAACGAAATCTTCATCGTGAGTTATCACCAGGAGCTGGAAGTTCCGCTGCTGGGAGCGGTTTTTGATTATCCTGCAGAGGGACATAATTTAGTGTGTCTGCATCTAAATCACGTGCTTAGAGAACTTGTAAACACACAGCACAGAAATTCAGCTGTCCATAGCAAATGACATGAACCATGGACCAGCCTAATGCTGATTACCCACATTAAAAAATAACCTCAAATTATTTAAGAAATATTTTTTCTTTTCCAGATAGAGGGAATCTAAGGCTACTGCTTTGCATGTGTATCTGCAGATGCCAAGACTGCCAGCTCCTCTGAACATGTGAGAAATACCCACGTTGAAGTGGCCACGTTGAAGGAGAGCCCACTTACTGCATGAGGGCATGTGCCAGAGACTCTATGTTTTCTCGGTCGAGGTTGGTCGTGGGCTCATCCAGTGCCAGGATGCCACAGTTGACACAGAACGTTTCTGCCAGAGCAAGGCGAATAATAAGAGAAGCAAGCACCTAATGGAAAGAAATAATAACCAACAAAAACATCTCACTCTTCAAAGAGTAAAAGAGGATCTACATGTAACGAACTATTTTTAATTCCATTCCAGGCTGTGACTGAAGCTTACAGAACAATGCGCTGACAGTTCACAAAATGACAATAACTCATTAATTACTGAAAAACTACATTAAAACTTCCAAGTTTGAAGTGAAAGATGGATTCTACAAAGAAGTCAAGTACTCAAAATTCAGGAGATATTGGAAGTGAGGATTCTAATCTGAGGTAAGGAAGCTACGACACTGCCACCTGTGTTCCCTCCACTCTGTGTGAGCCCATCCTGCTGCGCAGGGAGGATGGAAATTTGCATCACTAAGTTTGAGTTACGGAACTCCTGACTACTTACTAAAACTGAAGACAGTAGGGTTTGCCACCTTACATGTTAGTTTTGCATCAACATGCCTAATCATACCTGTAAGATCTCTTGAACTAGTGCCAATTATAGATCACTTGATGGAAACTGTGCTGCCAAAAATATTTTCCAACTATCACGACCGCTGGCACCACAGTTATGATCAACGAGTTCTCAGAATATGGGCGCAGAAACTTGTTCAAGTTTCACTCTCACTTACATAGGACTGCAACACAACATCCTAAACTGCTCTGGGAGACAACACCCTGAGTGTAACAGGCAGGTGGAAGTGCCTGTGCAGCCCCAGCCTGTGTGGGTGTGGCTCAGTGAGATGAATGTCCACCACAGGCACTGTCATGGCTGGTGACATCAGGCCACTCTGCCAGTGTGTTACTGAAACACTGAGACAGAGGAATGGGCAGAGCACAGAGCTGTGAGCTGGCAGCACAGAAGGAAAGGCTTGGTGTGATATTGGTGACGTGAACTGAAAGGTTACAGTCAGCAGTAGCAGAGAAACAAAATGTGGAGGGAGACAGGTCCTGTCAACTTAAGAGGTAGATGCAAAAAGAAGACCAAAGGCTCAGGAAGATAATTAACATGGGAACAAAATTGATTGACCTAAAGCTGCAGTAACCTCAGCCTGGGAGAGTTGAACTGGAGGAGAGAGGGAAGTCAAAGCCTTCCCCCCTGCAGGGACCCAGTCTGGTGCCCAACTGAGACCGTGCAGGGTTCGGATGTTCAGAACCACATATTGCAGAGTAATATACTGAGCAGCACCCAGACAGTGGAGGGAGGTTGTACACAACTATAAATCAGAGTTGGAGCCGCCGGGGCTTCGGTCACTTCTGAACATGTGACTCCTCTGCATCAGCTGGGTCTGCCCTCAGAACCCCAGAAGCCATTACCTTCTGCCCAGCACTGCATCTCCCTCGCATGTCCAGGGCCGTGTCTCCCTTCACCATCACCACCCTGTAATTGTAGTTTCTTCTCTTATCAGCCGCTGAGACGTTCTCATCGGCATCAGAACGGATTTCTATATATTCAATATCTGAAAATGGGAAGGAGACAGTTTTTACAGTATCCAAAGTCTTTAAAAATAACACAGGATTAACAGGAGATGAGCTGTAACGTCCAGCAACAACAAAAATTCGGTTCAGAAGTCCCACTAATAGACACATCTTTGAAATTAATTTTTCCAAAATGGAAAGAATGAACTGCATTTCCTCTGCCTCAAGGAAACCTTACCTTTGGAAAACATAGAAAAGGGAAAATTAATTATATTTATCCTGCAACTTCCTATATAATGTGTAATAAAAACATTACAGTGGTGAAGAACAGATGCAGCCTTTACCATGAAACCAACTATTTTCAGATCCTGGATTTTCCACCTTGTGAACAAACACTGTTCCATATGCAGTGCTCGATATCAAACGGATACACATGGGATAAACTAATAAAAAATGTTACAAACCTTGTCCTCTGTAAATGCTTCGCCACAGCTCACGAATTATTTTGTTGATTTCCTCCATCTTCATGCTATGAAATGTCAGTATTGCCCTAAAGAACAGCAACAAAATCCACAAAATGTCAGAGATGCAAGCATGGACTGCTTTGGACTACAGGGGCTTTAGGGCAGGCAGCAGCTCCCTTTCCATTCCCTAAACACTTTTACTAAAAATTGAGTAAACATTAGTTCATTTGGAATGCAGAAGTATCTAAACACTAATGACACACTATTGTGTAAATAATTCTATTGTCAGAAACAGCTCAGTCTCAAGAAGTAGGAAAGTAATGCAGACAAAGTTATTTCCACTCATTCCATGGAGAGGGACTTTACCTGACTTTTTAAGAGAATTATAATTTATGTGTGAGGTGTATTTTCAGAAGATGAATCTGAAGGTATGCCTTCCAGAACAATGGTGTTACTCTTCAGCACAGTCCCCCAACAGTACCAACAGCACTGGAAAGGAGAACCTGAAGTCTCCCCAGAGTAGAACATTTTTATCAAGAATGTAATTTTTTAATTACCCAAACAGGCATTATGACTAGAACTGCCTTTCTCTTTGGCAGCAAGAGTAACACAGAATGTCATTAATAATTTTGAATTTAATTTCCCTGGTGAATATATCAGCATGATTTTAGTTCATTAATAGATGAAATCCTACGAAGCATTTGGGGAAGGACAGGACAGTGCACTTATAACCTGTTTTTTAAAAAAACCTACTCTGTAATAAAAAAAAATGCTTTCTCACTTTATAGCAAGTGAAAATAGCACAAAAAACATAGCAGAAATAAAATAATCCTTCTGAAATGCACTTTTACACATATTTTCCCACCTCTGCTCTTCCAGCTGTTCTGGGGAATACTGAGGCATCAAGTCTAATAGGGATTTGTTAAGTTAAAAATGAAGTGTTTTCAACAATTTACTAAATGAACCCCAAGAATGCATTCCTCATCAATATTTCTCACAACCTCTAAATATTAAGTCAATAAAGATGAGCTGATAGCACAGAACACCCACAGTGTTGGCTTTCCCAGCCCCATCCTCAGCCCTGGCCACTGGAGGTAGCGTTTCGGCTCACCGATTTTTCAGACGATTACCCATAAGTGATGCTTATCTATTTTTCTTGAAATTACAAGACTGTTTTCCTGTTTAGCCTTAAATAGAAACAATAGATGATCTGATAGCATACAGAAAGAGCCTAATTCTAAAAAGGAAATTCTTGGAGTGCATTTCCATTGCAGCTGAAAGGGAAGAATTATACATAGCTCGGTGCTATTCCGCCATTACACCTGAGCAAACAGGGGGTTTTAGGGAGCCACACATTTTATTTTGTATATGGTTACAAATTTGGAGATGCCCTTTTGGCCAGTCAGTCCAAGACTAGCAAATAAGCTTCCAGAGGAAACAGAAACAATCACAAAGTTTGCCAGACGTGTTTCTAAAGATCTTGCCTTCTTTGATATGAGCACAAAACCACCCACACTGGAAAAGAGGAAAAAGCACCTCTATATTGTAATAGTCAAAAACACAATAGTTTACCTCAGAAGATGATCATGGGAAACAAAAAGTCTACCTGGCATATTTTATTAAATGTTAAGATATGACCAGAAGATGCTAAAAGACACTGCTATAGAAATGAAAGTAGAAAGGCCCAGGTTAATAATGAAGGATTTCCTTATCTCTCTCCAACTATTGCACTGCAAATATGAGTCCTAAGATGTACAACCACACAAACAAGTCCTACAGAGAATTGGGAATGAAATTATAACAATCATCAGACTTATCTATGACTGTACTAAAATCCAATTATTACCATCAATGTGTTTACTATTTGTACATTACAGACATTAACTTACAGATATCCTACATATACCAGTCCTGTGCAGTTTCTGGTGTAGTTGCATTAATTTACTTAAAAAGTAAAAACCCTTGTTATCTTAGTATTCAAATGGCAAAATTTATAAAGACAAATTGTTATATATCTCAAAGAATTGTATCCATTTACTATTTCTAGGTTACCCTGGAAGCCTGACATTGAAAGCTGCTTTTGCATCAAGGTCATTGATAAAGATGAAAACATTTCAGAATGACCCTCACATGACAGTACTTACTTATCAAGAGCCTTGTAATAAAGGTCCAGATCTTTGTTCACCAGCTCTGTTGTTCTCATAACAATCATCATGTCCCTGTATTTGTCCTCTGCATCTTTGAACTGTGGCTCTCGGAGCTCCTTTCTGAACCGAACGATCTCCTCCTCAAACCCACGTTGGCGGCCAAGGGCAACGTGATGGTTCCTCTTCAGAGATTCTATTTTCTCCTCTAAATGCTTTTGTTCACTGTGAAACCACAATTGATACACAAGTCTTTTGTATTTACTGTTACACAGTTTTTTAATCAGGGTCCTCATTCATGCTAGACAGTAGCTCATTATATCGTATCTTTAAAGTCTGTAACAGTTAAAATGATAGTAGTAATGCCACTGAAACAAAGACATTATTGAAATAAAAACATGTTAAAGTTTGTTAAGAACATATTCAAATTGCTATTCTGAGTGGGAGAAGCAAGTTGTCAAGTTCAAATGCTAAAGTGCTATTAATAGAATTATAAAAAATAATTCATTTCACAGGTGCAATTAAACTAGGATACCAAGCAAAATGGGAAAAATTATTGGGTAAGCTCCAGTAAGTTAAATAAATATTTCACATGCAAGAACTGGCAGAGGGATAATTACTTTCCAAAAGTGTTTATTATCTGAGCAATTATTATTAAACTACTGAAGTAAACATAGAATTTGCTGCTGGGACCTAAGTGAGCAGACTGAAAATGAAAACTAAATATTCTTATCCAGAAGTATGAACTATTGAAATACAGATTTAGCAGTGAACATCAAGAAAAACGACTAGGTTGGAACAGGTATGAGCACATATTCCTGTTTCTAGCCAGAAGCATTCTTTAATTTCACTGAGTCATTTATGTTGTTGTCATGGGGATGTGAAGCAAACACAGGTGTGAAGGAAGTGGTCTACATGACTGGGAAGAAAAGAGGACCAGGACACACTAAAACACAGTGAGTACAACATTCAGATATTGCCTGACTTCTGCACAGCATGCCATTCTGTGCTGAAGGTGCTTACTTTTTCATTTGGGGCACTTTCATTTCTCCCATCTCCTTCATAAGTTGTTTTATCTTGTCTTCAACTTTTTTTAGCTCCTCGTTGCGGTTCCTCAAAGTGAGGTTATCCTCCAGCCACCTTTCCTGTACCTGCCTCCACAGAAAGCAAGGAGGGGCACAGTGCTTCAGTATATTGGTCCTCAATTACACTGTATGAGCTCTGCACAACTCTAAAGCATTTTGCAAACACAAAATAACTGATAACAAAAATTATCACCATCAGCACTTACCTTGTGCTAGAAATGGGGCACAAGGGAAATCAGCAGTATTATTTCATCTTTCAATACTTGCAGGATTGACTTCCACAGGTGAACACAAGGTATTCCATGTGTCAAAATTAATCAATGTTTCAAAGGGGGTAAGTAGTTTAGGATGAGATTTAACCAAGCCCCCTATCTCACTTCTACAAGTTAGAGAGAAAGTGGAGGGGTAGAATGGGTAAGACATATTTCCCATGAAGAATGTAAGCAGTATTTGAAAAGTATACATAGGAATTTAGAGTGCATGATAAAATCTGGAGTAGCTAGCAACTTTTGGTATTTTACTTAAAAAGGCACATTTTCTCTATACAAAGATACTCCTGAAAATACTGGCTACTATCCCAACAGACTTAACCCTTTTGCAAATACCATAAGATGTTTTTTAAATTTGCATACAAATCTCAAGATTTTTTTCAGCCTAATGCATGTATAGCAGCTATTTTGACTAAGAGCTTATTAAATAAATTAGAAGGAAGCAAATTCTGCACCACTACAGACCTAGGCAGATTTAAACCAAAACCAGGAGTTATTTTAGCCATGAAAAGTATACTTTAAGCAATACATCCACCTTTTGAGTGTCAATATCTTGTCGAGTCATTTCCATCTCTTTACTTATCTTTTCCTTCTGCTTCTCACAGGCAGCCAAATGAGAATTTACTTCATCAAGTTCAGACTCCTTTTGCTAAAGAAATAAAATGGTATATGATTTAAGCACAGAAGTACTTTCCACACAAACTTCTTATTGGCTGGTTTTTAAATTACCTTTTTATAGTCTTCTTTTCCTTGTTGAATATAGTTTTCAATTTCTTTCATGTACTTGTTTATATCTTTAACTTTCTCATTTATGCCATTTATCTGCAGGGAAAAGAGAACAGATAAGCCCTGCATCAAAGATGAGATATTGGATAACACTACTGCCAAAGTACAATCACTTATCACAACTCTCCTTAATTTTCTAATAAAGCCTTCAGCTTTTGAAATCCAGATGTTCCTTATAACCATGAAAATGTCTCTCAAAACAAATGGTGAATGACTTTGCTTGCACAAGAGAGCCCCTTCACCTGGGAAGTGTGTCTCTTGGCAAGGACAGGTGATGGCCATCCTTGCTATTCCTCTTAGGTCTATCAGGAAGGGCTTTTCAATCCATTGGCCCATTTCTTGGCAAATGTCCCAAGAAACCGTTTGTCAGGACTGCTAAAGGTTAATTACAACTGAGTTCATGTCCTGAGTGACTTATGTTCCTTTTCTTCCCTAAAAGCTCCACCAATCTAAAGCATCTGCTGAAGTTACTGCCCTTTCCTAAAAATAAACTCATTACCACAGTTTCCATACCTGCCTGAAAAACAGTATCTAATCCTACCTGCCAGCTATGCCAAGAGCAAACAAACCTTCTCTTGTGTTTCTTTATTACTTGCAGTCCTTTTATTCATTAGATCCTCCTTCTCTTGCTGCAGTTTTTCTAAAGTTGCATCCAAAGGAAATAACTGTTCTTTCGCTTCCTGAAAAGCAGTTGGAAAAAATCCTTTTTATTTTCACATTCTGTTTCATTTTTGGGTGTATTCAAAAAACCCAAACGCGTTAATAAAGTTCTGGATATTGCCCAAGATACACAATAGCAGCACAGGACAAACACTTAAAAACGCATCTCATTGGTTAGGATTACAGACCATGTCAAATATACCAAGATTATTATTTTTTATTTCAAGGACAACAGGGTTAAACAATGCAGAGTGTTTCTTGCCTTGATGTCCCTGGCCAAGGCCTGAAGCTCGGTGCGCAGCTCCACGCTCTGCTCCTGCAGCTGCTGCCGGCGCTGCACGCGGCCCACGAGCTGCAGCCTCTCTGCTTTCAGCTCAGTCACTGTGCTCTTCAGCTGCTGAATCTGGCTTTGCTGGTCTTGCTTGAGTTTCTGATTTAACTCGATTTTACCAGTAACTGCAGATGAAAACAGAGTGAAATGGTCAATCTGTTCTTAAAACCAGTATTGCCTTCCTTATGAAAATTGAACTCTAAATCAACCTAGTATGACTCCAGAAACCCGTAACAACAAAGCAGGAGAAGACAGTTACTTCAGAATGTAAACTAAGAAAACCAAAATTTTAATGGCAGGAAGTTTGGAGCATTATTTCCAGTATCAATATTAAATACCAGTTTTGTAAGGCCTACCTGTATCCCACACATGTTTTTTCTCTTGTTTTTCTTGGCTTACTTGTAGAACAGTTCTACTTAAATCGACCCCCTCCAGTTTTGCCTCCTGCTGAGCAATTTTTCTTTCAACATCTCTAATATCAGTCTGAAAGTATAAGGAAAAATAGTATTACTGTTGTATTAGTGTTCAACAATGTATTTTTTAATCTTTGGCACATAAGAATAAGCTCAGGGCTTGAGGCACTTTCAAATTTCCCTCCTCTTCTGAAGCAATGTCACATCATTAGCATCAGGCTGTGTCAGCCACAGGCTGCTAGAAACTGGAATTCCTAATTGTGGAGGAAATCAGTCACCATGGCTGGCTGGGCTGGATGACCCCCCTCAGGACAGGTACATGTACAGCTTGTCCCTGTGCCAGTGGCACGTTGGACCTCGGGAGCTGCTGCCATCTCCCACCTGGGAAATGCCCTCGGTCCTTTGCCCCTTCTCTCTCACCCTTCCTCTGGAGATTCTCAGCCAAGCAAAGATTTTGTGTTGGTAATAAAGGTGTGAAGACTGTTCAAAAGTCTTCTATGCCAGACTAATAAACAGTGTAGGATTTCTCTTTCCCATATATTCAGAGGGCACAGACCCATGTGGATGGAAGCACGTGTGAGATGCTGAGAATACACTGAACTATAACTGTAAGGACTGAGAAATGCTTTGGTGTACTTGTGGTCCTGCTCATGTACTGCATTATATCTTTTTTTCTAGTTGCTAGCACAGAACTGAATCAGAACTCAAGGTACTCTGTGATGTTTTAAGAAAAAATCATTATGTAAAAAGTGAATTTTATTAGTACCAAGATTATCTGTTATACTGTCTTGTAACATATTTTAAAATAAAGACCTCAAAGTTATGTCATATTACTGAATAACTACATATTTAAATCCTAGCAAGTGACTATAATTTGATATATTAAAAAAAATAACCAAAGCATACCTGGTACCTTTCCATCAGTGTTATATCCTGTAAACATGCCTTGGCACCTCCCTCCTCAGACAAAGCAGTCTGCAGAAATGATTCTTGTTCTTCTATCTCACCCCTCAGGCTTGTTAAATCTCTGTTAGCATTCTGGATCTTGTTCTTCAGGTCTGGAATTTCCTTATCTTGGAGTTCAACTACAGTTTGCCTTAATTAAAATATAAATCCCTAAAATTTCTTTTGTCAAAAATAGCAGCATAAATTGAAGACATTCAAGATCACAAAATCTGTGATATGATTTGATAGTAGAAGATTAAATTTAACCAAAATACACTGAACTATACACACCCAGCTAAGGTAATACACCCCTCATTTTAGACAGGTGAGATGAAACAAAACAAGCAGAATCTCTTCTGGTTTTTAACTTAATTACAGCCAAGTGCTCCTGAGAAGATACAATCCACTGTACAAGAGTGCCCTCTTGTGAAGGAAAGCTCTACCCTCATATATTCTCAAATGCTTACAAAATATTTATCTCAACGAGATAAATTAACCAGATAAATTAACAATGAGACAAACTAACTAGTCCTAAAATAAACCCTCCTTGATATCTGCATAGTTTCAAAAATCAGAAAACAAACATTTGCAAGAAAACAGCTTGCAACAATACAGTTTGCTTAGTACTTCACCTCAGTGGTTTAAGGCTCATCATTTCATCACGTTTTTTCTCTTTCCTTTTAAGCTCAGTCTCTGTTGACTTCAGTTTGTCTGGGGCAAGGCGCAGCTTAGACTGCAGATCACTGATGACATCTTGCAGTTCAGTCTCTGTCTGAAAAACTCGCTGGCAAACTGGACAGCAAGACTGGCTCTCCTCTGTCAGTTGTGTAATGAACTGTGAATAGACTGCAGTGGCTCCAGCAAGCACAGCTGGGAGAAAAACAAACAGAAGACTTATGTTGAATAAACAGTTCATAATCAGAGCTAAATCTGTGCTTTAGGGAGAAAAAGTAGAGCTATGCACGAATTTACCTCGCTGTTTGGAACTTTTTTCAATTTCATCTTGAAGCTTGTTCAGATCACTGTCAAAATCTTGACTTCCACAAACATCAAAAAGTTTTGCTTCATGCTGGGACAACTGTTCTTCCTTTCTTTTTAGTTCATTACTGGCGTAAGTTTTGTCATTTTCTACCAATGCCAGTCGCTTGCTGAAACATCAGTGAAGAAACTCTTTTATTACCCAAACCCAAAGATTTTAACTGTTTAAGCAAAACCAAAACCATGGGAAGTTAATCTGAAATTGGTATTCCAGAGCTGTTCACCACTTCTTCAACGAGTTTTCAGCCAATCTACAGCATCGACTGTGCTACAGATCAAACTGTTTAATTTTAAATCCCTTTAGTTTTCTATATGCTTATAATGAGAAACTCATTTCTAACAAATAAAACTTGAGAAAACTTTATAGAATGGGATCATCTACCACTGCTTATGAGATATTATTGCACCTCTCAAGCAAAGGTTGTTACCACTCTTTGGCACACTACAAACACTGGGATTTTAACAACTAGCACAAACTGTGTCAGCTCTACATTACAGGAACACTGTAGGATGCTTTCTCTAATTTTGCAGACACTTAAATAAACAATAATGAATTAAGGTTAAAAGTATGCTGAGCATATTAAACTTTCCAACGTTTAAAAACATAAATACTTATGGTAACATAATCAATTAAATTAATACCTACTTAAGGTTAGCAAGTGTATCCCTTGTCTGATTAATCTTTTTATTTTTACCATGAAGCCAGTCTTCAAGCTGCTTTTTATTTGGGAAATATCCCAACAGGGACGTTAGTTCCTCAGAATGTCTTGATTTTACTTTTCTAATCTGCTCTTCTTTCTCTGCCTGGGGAAAGGAAGCATTTTAAATTAAAGTTTTCATATCTTCAAATCTATAACAGTCAATGCATTAATTAAGGTAATGGCTTCTATGAGGGTTTTACATCTGATTGTTGATAAACACCTGAAAAATACACAATCTTGGAGGGACTGTATCAATTTTATGTCCCTCTCTTATGAGATACTGATTTAAAAATTACTTTGTCTTTCTTCAGCATGTCCATTTGGGTAATTGTTGTGGTGTGTAGATTCAACTGCTCCATCTCTTGATCCAGCCTCCTGAGAGCTTTGTCCAGGTTTATTTTCTCACTTTGCAGAGCCTGTACTTCCTGTTCCAGTGTTTCCACATTGCTGTTCCTCTCAGCCTTCTCCAGGTCATGTTCCTATACAACAAATATACGTCCAGAAAACACAAATAATGACACAAATCAATGAAGTTCTAACTAAAGGAAACCCAAGACAGCTCTTCAGCTCATCAGCTGCTGCAGGAATGACACAAGACTTGTAAAGAACACAGGTAAAGGGCCCAAGGCTGTGATGCTGGTGTGGGGCAGGGACAGCCCCAGGCTGGATGCACTGTTCAGGAATGCAGCACTGCCCCAAGTCACTCATGCTTTGGCCAGGAGCCATAAACACATGACATAGCTTCAGGAAGCTCCCTCATATTTAGTTTGATTTTCTGTACTTTAGCATCTACTGTGAATCTGGAGTGAGGAGGCTAGAAAAAGCACTGTCAAGCACTGAATTCATATACTGCCAACAAACATGAAATATTTGGCTACAAAGGCATAACCAGCTGTTCAGCTGGAGCATAAAATGCTTGTAACTTTCCAATATTTCATCAGATAAAACACTTATAACCAGTCACTCTCACAGACAGGTTACCTTGACAAATGTAGGTACTGTGGCACTTCAACGTTTCTGGCCCACTAATTTAAGAGTGACTAATCTCCTATCACCAGCTGTAGCTGTTACTCTATTTACAACTCACCAAGCAGCAGCAGCAGCATATCCTATGAGTGCACTGTACAAAACCAAAGGAGTGAACAGGCCCTGCCCCAAAGAATGCACTAGCTAAACAGACAAAGCAAAGGCAAAACTACACCTGGCAGAGTAAAGATCAAGGGTTTTTTATGTTTTCTGGGGTTTATCAATTTTTTCATATAAAGCCCAAAGTTTTTACTTCAAACTTCTATAATTTTCTCAGTTACATATTAACTTACCGTCTTGCCAATCTCCTCATCCAGCTCACTAATTCTGTCTGAAAACCCCTCCAGCTGCTGCAATTCACATTTCACTTTCTTCAGCTCATCCT
This sequence comes from Pachyramphus minor, assembly GCA_013397135.1. Taxonomy (NCBI): domain Eukaryota; kingdom Metazoa; phylum Chordata; class Aves; order Passeriformes; family Tyrannidae; genus Pachyramphus; species Pachyramphus minor. Next base: position 1,410,077 of record VYXB01008446.1, on the reverse strand, counting down.
GTTTCTTATTCTGAATGTCTGACTTCAGGTCAATGGTTCTTTCTAATCCAGTTTTCTTGTCTCTTATTTCATCTATCTGTTTTTGTTTCATTGTTTCTTTTCGTGCAAAGTCTCTCTGAAAGAAGTCAGTGACAATATACTTACTTTTTTCACAGGAAAATATTTAAAAATATTTCTCCACACTAGTTTGCAAATATTCACCACTGTAACACAAGACATTGAAATACTGAGAAAACTAGAACTTGTCTGAAATTTTCTGCTGCAATGTTTTTGATAGGAAAATGCAGATGCATCATACCAGCAGTGTTCTGTGAGAGGAACTCCATTTTTAACATGACTTCAACAAAAAGTTGCTTATTTTTAAACCAGCTGCCCACTGTAATTCTTCCTCAGGCTTTTGAGCTTGTCAGTGATCCACCTGCATGAGGGCTGCTAGAAAAACTGATCTGACAAACTGCCTGTCCAACAGCCCTGATGACCACTCCTAATTCCAACACTAATTTCCATGGGAAGATTCAGACAACACACAAGCAAGAATTCTAGAAGAAAAATGGCTTCAGTTGCCCCCCTCAACAGTTCCTCCCAGCACCTAAAGACACATAGGGACCAATAACACACTAATGGGCAATACAAACTGCACTACTAAAACCACAAAGTTCTTACCATCAAGTGACTTGCAGCTTCTGTGTCTCTCTCCTGCCTGTCCTTCACCAACCTGTGAAAACTGGTAATGTGCCTTTCACTGAAAGGTGCTCGCTCAAACCCATCCAGTTCCAGCTGTGCTGCCAAGGACTGAATTAAGGAATCCCTGGTCATGATGTGCTCCTGGTGACGATCTGCCTGCAGCTGCAGGCGACCTTCACAGAGAGAGGGAGTGACATCAGTCTTCAAAACCCAGAGGTACATTTAGCATTCAAAGTCACTTGCAACTATTAAAGCCTTTGAAATGGAAGTATTTTTAAACAAAACAAAAAGCTACAGAGAGTAAAACCAAGCTGTATCTAGAGATTGCCATTTCAGGTAACTAAATTTTTATTAATTTAATAAATCAATAACTTAAAAGCAAGCCTCCTAAAACACAAAAAATATTACTCTGATAAAAAAAACAAACCCCAAATTTATTTTATATAAGCACATATTCTGTGCCTCAACTACTACAGCTTTGCTGAAGTTCCCATAATCCATCAAAAAGAGAATACACAATATATGAAAGGACACTACCCAAAAGCCCTCTGACTCATCCCCACTGCCCACGTGAGACACAGAGAATGCTGGGCTTCCAGCTTTCAGGTTTTTCTCAGTTGTAAGACAAGATGTAGTACATGTTGTAATTAGAGCTCAGAACAAGTGCACATCAGAAGCTCTGGGAGAAAAACACCAAGACCTGGCCCCCTGCAAGATGCCCATACCCCACTGTGCAGCTCATCCCAAACTAACACACAGTTCAGGAGTTTAGTCCAGTTCAGATCCCTTCAGTTATTATCAGTAGTTCTGTTCAGATCTGAGTTACATTAAAAAACAAATACAAGATTGTAGAAGTCTGAAATACCTCGTTCAACAAGCAGCTCTGATTTCTCACTGTTGAACCTCTGGCATTCTTTAGTGGCTCTATCCAAGTCACGTTTATAGTCCAACAATCTCCTCTCCTTCTCCTTCACCATTCTCTGGTGGTTCTGGTATCTATCCCTTAGTTGTTCATCTGTTCCTTGGAAAACCTGTACACCAAATACAAAAAGCTAACTTTATTCTGTATTAACCAAATTTATAAGTCAATTATTGATGTTTTTAAAATGTACAGTTTTTACCATAGCAGAATTCAAGAAATAAAAGACAAACACCTCCCATACAGAATTTCTATACTAACACAAGTAAGGGGAAAATTTGCTACAAGCAAAACTGGAAACCCTATTTTTCTTAGGCTAATAAAACAAATTAGTTCCAATTTTTTGTCACACAGGCAACCTTTTCCATCTTCTGTAGCAAATCTTGATTATCTTTCTCCATCTGCTGCCTCCTGCTCTCTAGGGCCTTCACATCATTGTCCAGCCTCATCACTTTTGTGAGAGTCTGTTCAACTGCTGCCAGAGAGCTCTGCAAAAGAAAGAATGCTGGAAGTAAAATATCTCACCAGCTTATGAATCCCATAATCAATTATTTTAAGTGTAAAACCTTTAGCATTATAAAATACTTGTAAAAAATAGGGGGGGCTAAGTTTTAGTTTAGTTTTCATTTTAGTTTCAGATACCAGCTAAATGTGAGAGATTTTAAATCAAGCAACACAAAAACCAATGCTGCTACAAGAATTCTGTTTTTAAATCTCCAGTGACTGTTTACAGGTTAGAGCAGCATCTGTCTAGTGAGTTGAGGTGTGCTTGATTCTGCTTCAGGGCAAAGGATTAGACATAAGAGTGTAAGATTTTTGACTGTTTTGTATTAAAGCATTAACACAATCATCATGCAAATTACCTTTAGAGGTTCAAGCTGGCTCTCAATTGCTTTTACATTCTCCTTAGAAGCAGCCAGTTGAGCCTCTCTGTTGCTAAGATGATCCTGGATTTCCTGGGCTTTCTCTTTATTCTGTTTTAGATATTTCAGTTCTGTCTGACACTCTTTTACTTTCAAGCTTTGTTTCAGTCGTACCTGACGCAGAGCTTCGAGTGCTTTAATATACCTTTAAAAAAAAGACAAAATTTCAGCTCTTTTGGCAATATAGCAATGCTGATGTGTGAAACAATGCCTCAGACATCTTCATCAACACCTCCATTATTAGAGAAGACATTTTCTTACTTAGCTTTTATTTAATTACAGTAAAGAGAAAAACCTTGTTGCAGCAAAGATCTCATCAAATTTTTGTTTGAGGGCCTTTCCTTCACTTAAGGGCCAGTTGGACTCTTCTTGGTGGCAGAAAATGACATTGTTAAGCACAGATTTGGAAACACCGAGGGCACTGATCATCTCCCGGTCTATTTCTGCACACTTGGAACTCAGGCTGCCGATCTTCTCACCGTTCCTGCTCGAGCACAGAGAAAGAAAACCCCCAACCAGGTTACCAGCATGTTCTTTGCAAAGTAAACTGCATTTTTAACAGTGTAATCTCGTTGTAACAGAATGATTCAAAAATTTAACAAGTAACAATTTTCAAGCCCAGAATTACCAACTTCAATGGGTGCTTTTAACACTGTCAACATTTGTAGTCTGACTGTTACATATTTTAAAACTCAGTGGAACCACCAGAGGGAGCAAAAACGCTCTGGAGTAAAGGGATACACTTAAACCGTGGAGGTGGGAGTTAAAGACAGGCCAAAAATGATCTGAAACTGAAAATGTTCTAAAGGAAGTAAAGCCTACATACTCCACACAATGTTAATTTTAAACTGTATCATACAATCAGAGAACCATGGAATGATTTGGGTTGGAAGGGACCTTAAAGTTCATCTTGTTCCAAACTTCTGCTTCATCTGGGATAGTGGTCAGGGATGCCACTATCCCAGGCTGCTCCATCCAACCTGGCCTCAGACACTTCCAGGGATGGGGCAGCCACAGCTTCTCTGGGCAACCTGTGCCAGGGCCTCCCCACTATCATTACTAAGACAATTTTCAAATAAATTCAAGCTGACAGATTTCTTAATGCAGAGGCTATCAAATGTAGGATTTTTCCATCACCTAACAGATAAAGTAGTGAAACTACACACCTTTAATCTAAAAGCTCTGGTAGCTTTTAGGAATACATTATGGAGTTTTCTCCAATCTTGTACATAAAGATGTACCAAAACCAAACAGATCTTCATGCCAAAGTAAGAAAAAAACACTTGACAACTTGCTTTGTTCTAGTAATGACAGATTCCAGCGTTCTGAATTCTGGAGTCTTGCCCTTCTGGGTGCAGATCATGGAGCGCTGGACAGCTACGACCTCTCCATTCACATCCCGAAACTGCAGCCGAATCTGAGCCCTCACATCTGTTTCATTGGCAAACTTGGGAGGAACAAAAAGAAACCCAATTATGGAAAATTCTCCTCAAGGTCCCAAGGAATATGTGCCTCCCCAGCTGTGGGGAATGTTCTCTTCTCCCCCAGCTCTCTGCTTTTGCTGAAACAATAGTTGGCCCAAGTGTGCTGACAGCCTGAGCATTCCTGTTTCACTCACAACCCCAGTGCAGTGAAGTATTTTATTTAGGAGTAAATACACATTCAATCTAGTCATTATGGCTCTTACCTTTGGATCGTGAACAAATGATTTCCCTTTGGTTCCAGGAGGAAAATCTCCAGTGCATATATATTTAAGACATTCAATGATAGTCTAAGAAAACAGAAATTAATATATACTTATAACAGCAATTTAGAGAAACCAAGATGGACTACAGATAAAAGCCCAGTAACAGCCCAAATATTTACAAATGAGTAAAATATGCGCAGAGAGAGAAATAAGAAATAACATTTTATGAGTATCATGAAAACATGATACTTTGAAAAATCTGTTTTAATCAGGATATGGATCAATTTTCTAGGAAAAATCTGTAAAATCCAGGTCTGAAAGCAGATGTCTAATAATGCTAAACAGTACAGTGAACAGCACAACTTTTGCAATATTATTAATACCTTTCTGTAGAGATCATTATTCAAATGTTGAGGCCTTTCAGACCTTTTACAGCTCAAGCCCAAACATACAGTAAGCCTTACCGTTTTTCCTGCACCATTTGGTCCCACCAAAATAGTTAATGGATTACAGAAAGCGATAATTTGTTTGTCTTTATCCTCTACCCCAAAACTCCTCACTCCGAGGATACTCATTTTCTCAATCCTGGACATTTTGCTGAACTTCTTCTTTTCCAAAGTCAGTGGCGTAAATGTTGTAAATCCTGTAAAACAGAGCTTTGTGAAAAATCCCGTGGGCAGAAATCACAGCAGGTCACTGAAAGCTGATTAAATACCTATAGAAGCACAACCTATGATGAATATACTTAAAAACAGAGCTGAGGGTCCTCAGTTGCTGTTCAAGGCAAAACCCTTATTTGTTTTGAATTCAGAAATTAATCAACTCCCAAGTTAAGTGGAGTACAAATTAGTGCAGTTAAGAGAGGATATATCATTAAATCAAATTCAATGGCCCAAAATAACCCTTTATTCCACACCACAAACCCCAAGTACATGCTTTTAGAATACCCTAAACACAACAGAGGCCCCAATATTTTTCTCTTTGATAATCCACTGTTGTACTGCAACTCCCAACACCATTCACCACTACCTGTTTCTCACAGGTACATCCAGCACCACCTTGTCCTGATTCCTGCTGGGAAGGGTAAGACACTGGAGCCTTCCCAGGCCATGGGGTGGGAGCTGCCCCTGTCTGGGGGAGGCAACTCCGATCCCCAGGCCCATCAGTGACCCACGGCAAACACATCGGTGCCATGTGTGTATGGCTGTGTATTCCAGGGGTGTTCCACGAGTGTATGGATGAGTATTGCATGGGTGTTCCAAGGGTGTGTACGGCTGTGTATTCCAGCCCTGTTCCAGGGGTGTACGGCTGTGTATTCCAGCCCTGTTCCAGGGGTGTATGGCTGTGTATTCCAGCCCTGTTCCAGGGGTGTATGGCTGTGTATTCCAGCCCTGTTCCAGGGGTGTATGGCTGTGTATTCCAGCCCTGTTCCAGGGGCCCCTGGCCCGTGCTCAGCCCTCAGGGCTCCCCCCGTCCCCCTCCCTGGGGCTCGGCCCTGCCGGGTCGGCTCGGGGGGTGCCCGGCGGGGTTCGGCCCGAGAACGGGCATTTCCTGCCGGGGCAGAGGTGGCAGCGGGGCTTTCCCGCCCGGAGCTCCGCGCTGCGCCGGGGGCGGGCGTTTTCCAGGGGGAGGCCATGACGCGGCGCTGTCCCTGTCCCTACCCCTGTCCCTGCCCGCACGAGCCCACCCCCCGTGCCCGGTGCCCCCCCCCCGTGCCCGGT
>VYXB01008446.1:1386153-1403925 GCA_013397135.1 Pachyramphus minor | reverse complement strand
GGCCCCGCCCCGCCGCCTGAGGGGCCGCGGGCGGCGGCGCTGCGGGACGGGAAACTTGTGCCTTGAGAACAGTTTAATAATTGAGAACAAAATCAAATACACTAATAATGGTAAAGAATAATAATAAGGGTAATAAAAAGGGAAAGAAAGAATCCAAAGAGCCTATGCACAATACAATTACTCACCACCGATGCCAAACCCCTTTCCCAGACCCAGCTGCCCCCCCTTCCAGGTAACTCCCCGGTTTATGTGCTGGGCATGGAGTTCCATGGGGTGGAATGTCCCTGTGGCCAGGTCGGCTCGGTCCCGGCCGGTCCCGGCTCTGCTCCCTCCCGGTTTCCCTTCTCTACCTCCTCACTGCCAGAGCACGAGACACACACACACAGGAGTCCTTGACTTGGGATAAACACGACTTACTAAAAGCCCAAAACATCAGTCTGTTATGAACATTATTCTCATTGTGAATCCAAAACACGGCACTGTGCCAGACAGTGAGAAGCAAAGACCTCCGCCAGCCAGGGCGGGCGGTTTTGGGGACTGCGGGAGGGTCGCGGGTGAGGGGCAGGACAGGGGATCGCTGCCTTTGGCTGCTCGAGTTCTCCCCTGGGGCCAACAGAGCTCCTCGCCCCCTCGTACCACGCTCTTTACTCTCCCTCTCTGCTCCATAGCTACTCTTAATCTTCCAGTTAGAAAAAAGCCCAAGCCAGAGGACTGCCCCTTCCTCCCCCTTCTCTGGAGCTTTCTTGTCCTGCTCCTGAGGACCCAACAGGACCAAATGTAGGGCCAGGCTACAGATGCCACCTCGACCCGGCAGCCCCCAGCCAGGGGAGGCATCTCAGGTTCACTGTAAAAACTGACAGTCTTGGGAATCTAATTTGTTTAGACTTTCAGCCTACTCCAAAACTGATTAATAACTATATCAGCATATTTTAGTGCTTGCTGTATTTCCTCTATGAAGGGAAATAACACAGCTAGTCTTGTACTAGGTCAAGTTCATGGTTAGGTAACAGAGGCAAATTTTGGAAAACAGCCCTTTGTGCTCAATCACAGCTTCATCTGTAATTAAACTGAGTAAGAGATGATAGGTGAAATAAGTCTGGATGATGCTCAGACCATGTCCTGACTCTGCAGCCAGTCTGACCTCTGAAATATACTCCAAAAGTTGTTGGTTAGGAGACAGCTGTTAGCAGTGTTTCTGTTAACTTTCCTGTTTCACCATTTTCCCACCAATATGAAATCTATTCTCTAAATAGTGTGTTTATGCTACTGTGGGATGGTTTAGTGGGAATGATTTCTTCCCTTGTGATCCGTCTCCTCTGACCAGCACAGTTATCGCCTTTCAGAGTCTATAAATCTGTGAATGCAAGAGTGTGAACATGAAGGGCCGAGGAGCAGAAGGGACTACCTCAGTCACTGTTTCCTGCAAGGCATTTTGTCATGTCACCCCTTCTAGAAATCCGTCAGTCTGGTTGGAACATTCAGTAGAAGAACAAACAGTTCTTCTGTTGTTCTGAACAAGCTTTTATATTTCCATTCTAAACTACTGTAAGAACAGTCAAATGCTGATTTCTATGAAGGAATGTAGGTATATGTTGTATTATCTCCCACATGCTCTTCCGGGAGCCAAACATTTTCATCTGGGGACCTCTTACATTTCTTTGGATGTGCCCTGACAGGATGCTCCATAAGCCTAGTGGTAGAAGTTTTATCAGGAGCTTTTTCAGCAAGGACCGAAAGATCCTTTCAGGAGGGATTTTTAAACCTGTAGTTATACTTTTCTTCAGGAATTTTAGGACAAGAATTTAAAAAAAGTTAGTTAAAATTAGTTAAACAGTTCAACAAAGCTTAAACAGCTCTGCTCATAAAATTATGTATTGAGGAATTAATCATTTGGTGTTCACAATCTCCTCTGTTTCTATGACTCTCAAGCAGGTAGCTGTGGAAAACCAGATGACTCTTCTCACATCGTTGAATAATTAGTCCAATTTTGCTGGAAAATTGTAACCTTTTAATGACTGACTGTTACCCTCTCACAAGCACTTGCCAGGCATCTGAAAGTAGATTTCAGCCACTTACAAGCGCTTCAGTGTTTTCCAGTGGATAGAGTTTTTCCACTTACGTTGAAGGACAAGGTTTTCCCTTGATGCCAGGCCAGCTAATTTCTGCCATTAATGCCTGCCATGCCCTCACTGTTGGGCTGCTGCTGCTGAGCCCATGCCTTTCCCAGCTATGTGTTCTATGCTGAAGTTCACAGAACAGTGAGGGTAAGGGAGGAAGGCTAAAGAATTCAAATTGTTGAAGTGGTGTTATGGTCTGTGTGTGCCTAAGAAGTTGCTATTATTTTTCACTCTGCCTAGAACTGCAGCTCATGTCAGAAAATCCCATTGAAGAAAGGATGGCATATTACTGAGTGGGATGTAAAAACTACTTAGCTTTTCAGATCTCCATCTCTCTGATTATGTGATGCAAAAGTAAGAATAGAACCACATAAAGATCTGTGTTGTACAAGGAATGCTCCTATTTCCTGTGATGAGTTTTTGATATCGTGTAAGAAAATGACATCTCTTGTCCACGAAGGTATTTTCCCCTTACTTGATGTCAGAAGGAAGGAAACCCCCAACCTGTCCCCACTGAGGCATCCCACAGTGCCTATGATATTCACACTATGGTCTTGTGCCTTTTCCTAGATGAGAAAACTTTCCCTTTCATTTAATATTCAAGGTGTACATGAGTATATATAGGCAGCGTGTAGTGCATAAATCAAACACAGCCTTCCTTGAAGCCAAAATGCTGTTGCTCTATATCCTCTTAGTGAGTTGCTGCTTACCTGGCTCAATGGGAGATGCAGTAAGAGAATTTGAAGAGAACCTCAAGGCTCTATTGGCTCTAACCAACAAGGAGGTGGGTAATTATCTCTTTTTCTCCATTTTCTGCAGTTCTTTTAATGGAAATACAAAATGAAGCCTGCACTGGTTTCAGCTCTACTTTGCATGTCCTGTGTCTTGTTTGTTAAAGTTGAGATGCTCAAGCACTGCGTGTCAAACTCTCCTCAGAAGCTGGTGCTGTAATTGTTTCCCCAAAGGAAGTTCAGAAATAGAAAACCTGATGAAGATGATATGTGCTTAGAGATGTTTAACAGTGTGGCAGTCACTTAGAGGAGAAATACCTTCTAACAGTATATTCTTTTTTAAAATTTTAGACCTGGATTTACGTACCCAGTGGGAAATTTCAGGTAAGACTTTTAAACTTCTTTCTTACTGCTGTTGTTAATCATTTGAAGAATGATGATGCTCTGTAGCAGATCTTGAGGGAAAGAGTGAGAGTATTAAAAGAGACTGAATCTCACTAAAAAGGAATATATATACTAACTGTATGTATATAGGCAGTGAACTTCCTTGTATGCAAAACTATGGAAATAAATAACCAATTCTTTGACCATGGGCTCTGAGACTTGGTTACACCCCTGTTGAAGGCAATCTCAGGAATTCTTGCAGAGAGTTTGCTGCTGAGGCTCTTCTCAGTGTTGCTCTATGAGGTGCAGACCCTGAGCATCACTTTAAGAATTCTAAGGCATCACTGTCTTTTAGAACCAAAGGTGGTGAATATGGTCATTATTTGATCTCTTGGCAAGATTATCATCTCAAGATAATTTGAGTGCTATAAAGCATCATGGAGTTTGTGCCTGAAGGAAGCACTACACTGGCACAAGTTATTGCCCACAGCCCTGTTGATCAGTGGTTTCAGTCTGTGGTCTGCAGATTTCTCGGGCTCTGGGAACCGAAAAAGGTTCATGAAAAATAAATAACAACAGGCAGTTTGCTATTGGGAGGTCTTGTCTTAAGACAAAAAAAAAAGTTTAGAATTTGTGACTTTAAAGAAGGTGGAGAGCAGCACTTTATAGACATTTATAGACAGAAGAGTATAGTGGTTCTGTCCTTCTGTGTGGAGATGGAGCTGGGAGAGCTGACTGGCAGGTCTGACCTCCTCGGGCTACCCAGTGTGGTTTTGATAAAACTGCAACCTCAATGGATTTTAATCTGTTTTTACAACTCTTTTCCTTATTTTTCTTTTATAACAATTTTTTTAATATTATATGCTTTTTTCCTTTCCTACTCTAGATTTTTTATCAAACCCCGGAAAACATAGAAAAGTAACTCTTTCTCTGATTGTACAGAAATAGAGTAGGCAACAGGTATTTTCTGTTTCTGCTGTGCATGCTGATAGTTATTGAATTTATTGAAAGATAAAAGTTAACTCATTTGGCAGAATATAATTTTGTTATTATTTGATTTATTTTCTTTTTAGTGCAACCATGTTCCCTGTCAACTTAAAAGAACCATTGAAGGGCTGAAAGCTTCCTTTAAGAACGAGCAAATAAGAACACATAACATTTCTCTGTTGGAGAAAAATATGAATCACATAATAACAGTTGTAAATAAAGGACATACAGTAAGTTTCTCATCAATTATTTATACTTGTAGCATCATGGAATGGTTTGGGTTGGAAGGGACCTTAAATCTCATTAAGTTCTAACCCCCCTGCCCAGGGACACTCCTGGTAAAAAAATGAAATTACTGTAACTGGACCAGCCATTTGTTTTCAAAACATCAAACTAAACAACTTGGCATTCTGGCCAAGGTCAACATTTTGATGCCATCTCTGTACACTCTTAATTTTGCATTGCTGAGCACTGCAGCTGCTGCTCAGCAAAGGTCTTACAGAAAATACCTGAAATTCATAGGGTCTCAATGCAAGTCAGAGTTTTCTAAAAGGTGCATCACCTGCAGACAAAGCCTGGAACATGTCATCAGCCAGGAGATTAATAAGGAAAGGCCCTAAGCCACATCTCAGTAGGTGTAGTCCCCCAGGAGGAAGTATTCCCAATACTCAAGTGTCTTCTCTCCGTACATTCATGCAGTTCTACCTTTCCTTCTGCTTTCACACCCTCCTGAACAGCCACAGGCAATAGGCTCTTCTTATCTTCTCCCTTATTGTCTCTGTTACCTGTTGTTATTGTCGTTATTCCAGGAGCCCGAGGAGAACAGATCCTGTCTGATGACAGAGCTGCCCCAACAGAGAGTCCTGAAGCACTTTAGGAAGTACTTCCAAAAGCTGCATGAGAACTGCACAAAGTCCTGCTGACAGCTGCTGGCACTGCAGGTGCTCAGACACCTCTTACCCAACACTAGAGCTGGTTCTGGTGGAACAGAGCACCACGAAGAGACAGCACAACATTGACATGAATATCTCATATGTGTATTATCAGATATTTATGTCTTATTGTAGGTATTAACATATTTATTTAATTTATAGAGAATTTTTATATTTGTACAGAGTCTTAATGTTCAAGGTGATCACAAATAAAAGAACTTAAAATTATTAATTCTATTGTGTTATTTGTGCACTACAATATTTAGAGGATAAGTCAAGGCTATGTGAGTGAAATTAAAAAAATAGAGATTAAGAGGCAGATCCACAGATGTGCTCTCCAGCAGGCACCTACAAAATTGTCAAATATTTATTTTCTGAAGGCAGGAGAAAAAAAAGGAGAGAAGGCTAGCTTTTAAATATGTGTATAATTAAGTTTGGAAACTGTGTTTACATGAAATTCCACAACATGATTTCAGAGCAGTATACCTGCATGATACACATTCTTTTTTTATTTAATATATTTAGTGTGAGAGCAGTTGTATTTATTTTAATATACATTTATTTAATATCTTCAAATTTTGCAGCAAAGGGTGAAAAATCAGTGTTTGTTGGCCCAGTGACAGGCCAAAATGAAACCTTAGGCAGGACTCTGGGTTATTACCATAGAAATATGGTAATTATCAAAGAGAAACAATGGTGGTAGCAAATGGTGCCTAATTTAGGCTGGATTTGGCTTCTTTCCCCTCAGAATTGCCTTAAGCTTTATTTTTCATGAAGTAAAGAATATATCTACAAGTTACTTTTCCTAAATAAAAATACTTTTATTTCCTAAATAAAAATATTTTTTTTTTAAACCTGAAGTGTCAGAGAAAATGACATTTTTATGTATGGAAGCATACATTGAATTCCAAATGAAATGCAGTGGATTCACTGAACTGGCTTTTGGGGCATGAAGCAGTTTGAGGATCTGCCCAGCTAGACATTGTGTAAGTTTTAAAGCAAAGTACTTGGCCCAGATATACTTTTGGGAAGTCACGGACCCTCACTAATGAAATAAACAACAGGATGAAGTAATTGAGCTAATTACGGCCAAGGAACCATCAGATTGTAACAGATGGACAGAATCTTACAAGCAGTGGAAGGGTGCTCAGCAAAGAGATTCCCGTCTTGGTGACTGAGAAAAGCCAGGAATAATCCAGGCTCTGGTATAATCAGTGTGACAGTGGCTGATCCAGCCAGCCTTCAAAGCAATAAATCTCACACAGCTACAGTGGTAAAGAGGAAACAGGGAAGACACTCTCCCACAGGCCAAGCCCAGGCCATTAGTCACAGCCGGAGGTTTAGCAAGACGAGACAAGAGTGAAACAGTGAATTTGGAAAGCGCAGACATGAGAAGGTACCTCTCTAAACAGATGTGCCCCTCTGACACAGCTCCCAGGGAGCTCACAACATCCTGGGACATGCAGGGAGCTGGGAAACCTCCACACACAGAGGAGGTATGAAGTACTTGAATGTCAGCTTTCACAAGCAACTGTAAATGATGCACAGCTGCTAAAATTGAGACAAGGCTGGAAAGCATCACTTTTTTCTATTGTTTTATGTTGCACTTCAGATTTCTGCATAAAATGGAAAATTAGCAGCAAAGTCAGCATTTTACCACACTGTTTGCAGAAACACTATAATCTTAATCAAGACAAACCCCTTTCAACCACCCATTGCTGAGTGACTGTAATATTATCACAGGTCATGCTAAGAACTCACCTTTCCTTCCCAAGCATGCTAAAACCTGTTAGAAGTGTGAGTTATAGTATGCTGTACCTACAGTGGGGACAATACTGCTCACCCACACCAAGATAAACCTCATCAGAAGAGCACAAAATGCTACTGACTGCTTAAATAACCATCCTTGGAGCTTAATTAACTAATTAGGCAGGAGATATCTCTAATTAAAGCATATTTGAATGCAACTTTGCATAAGCTCAGCTCATACTTACAAGAGTATTCTTTCACTATTCTTTCTCATCACCTTGCAGTGGGTCTGCCCACCCTGGGACACGAGGATTTTAGAAAGCAGAAGAGATGTTAAAGCTGCCAGAAGGAACTACTGAGATCCGAAGCAGTGAGCATCCTACCACTGCTCCCCTGCCTCAGCACTTCAGGGAGCCACAGACTGGGTTCAGGGTTTTTTTAATCTGTTCTGGCTGCCATTGCCACTGACCTTTCCCATGATGCTAAAAAGCTTCCTAACACAGCCTGGGCCAGGCAGCAGTCGTGCCTTTGCTTAGCCCTGGGCAGCAAGTGAGCAGCAAATGATGTGCAGATTTCCAAAAGTTTTGGCTGAGTCTGGGGCAACAGCTCTCTCCTCTGGATCACCTTCCTTTGCCTGTATTTCCCCTGCTCATCTGCCTTTATTTTTCTCTACAGGAAGCATCTCATTTTGTGCAGCAGCTCAGCCAAGCTGCTCTGAGATGGGATCTGACAGAGTCCCACTGATGGTAGTGACAGCACTAGATGGGAGCCGCGAAAGAACTGGTCAGATATGGCACATAGTGTTTCCAGGAATCAGTGACTCTTATGGAATGTCATGAAACTGTAAACAAAGCTCCTCCTTAACAACCTGTTTCCTAGGAAAAGAGTTTATTTCATGTAATTTAGGTCAAAACCAGTGTTTATTAAATTTCACAATTTCACTGGCTTGGGACTGGCCTTTGAACAACACCGGGGCTGTTTTGTGGCAGAGGGGCTCCAGGAGCAGCACTATGGGATACAAGAACAAAGTCCAGGTGCTTATCTTTGCTCTCCATTGCTGGTAGCAGGAGTTCTGCTCGCTGCTGGAGCATCCAGCCTGGATTTGCACATGCACATGTACCTTGCTGCAGCAGCCACCTTCGCAAGGGCTACGCGCTGCTGGGAGGCAGAAAAAGCCAAGGATTCATTCCTTACATATGGTGAATACAACTCCCTGCTAGTGACCTGCTTTTTGCACTTGCTTGGCTTCTCTCCACTGCTGTCTGTTAGAAGTGGAAGTATCACCAAAGGTTAACACACTTTCTACAAACCCAGGAGATGGGTGAGTTTGGGCATCAGAAAATTTGCCAGGTTAGGAGAAAACTCTAATTCAACTGGATTGCGTCAAACTGAACTCACAGCACAAAATATTGGAACAGAACCACTGTGAGAAAGTATTCCAGAGCATCTCTGAAGGAGATGTTCCCTGGTGTTCAGAAATGTCCAATTTCTTGGGCTTGGCAGGTTAGAGAGGTGCAGGATACTGCACCATAGCCATGCTGCACCAGTATTTGCACCAGTAAGGAAACCTCATCTGAGCATTGTAACTTCATACTTATCTAGATGAAAGAGCCAAACAGCTCCTACAAACAGTTGCAGCTTACAAGGCACTTGCTAAGTTTATCACACTAATGGAAGCACATATATGCAGGAATCATCACCATTTTGTGATGCAAAGAAGACCTTGCCCAGGATGATCCCTACTGGCATCAGCAGCACCTTGCACAGCTCTTAGGATAACTTTCTTTTCACACTTATAGCATCATCTGATTCCTTTTTTCAATAATATTCCTAAATCAGCTGCAACGTGAACACTTATCACATCCGACTCTCATGGAAATACCTTTTTCCTTAGAATCAAAAGCCATGAAGTCACTGATTAATTAGATTATTTGTTCACTTCCATCTTCCTGATCATTCCAAATTCAAACAGAGATGCTTTGGATAAATCCAACAGTTTGGATTTCCACTCGCTGTCTTTTACTCCAGTCTCTAGAGTTTCTTCTGAAATACTTTCTTTGCTTACTCTTACTCCTATTCCTATCAATTCTATCCATGTTTGTGGTGCCTTTACTCTGCTTGTACTCACAGGTCAGAAAAATTCCAGAATTACAGGTATCAAAGGTGTACAGTATCAAGGTCAGAATCTGTTGCTTATGTTGCCCTGTATTTTTTTTTACATCATCCTTCAGCTTCTTAATCCTGCATTCAAGTGAAAAACAAAGCCCCAAAGCATCTGAACAATAACGAATTGGAATATGGGACTATGGATTGTGCAGGGGCACTGAGCCAGCTTAGAGAGAAAAACAGGCACTAGAGCAGTCCCTTTATCTGAGGCAGAGGAAGGGGAAAAAGTGAAGGGGAAAAGCACAAATCCCTAGATTTTAAAGTGCAGTGATTTTGGAATATGTCACAAGAAGAGAGAGTGGTAAAACGGTGGTGAAGGACCAATCTTGTCCCTTTGGAGCTGGGCAAAACCTTGCTGAAAGACCAGCTCACACTGCTGCTACACATCACAAAAATTCCTGTGAACTCTTGGGAACTGGGAATTACCCCCTGCAAAGTTTATCAAAGCAAAATAAATAGTCATACAGTTCACACAAACTTCTGGGACAGTGATAAGGTTCTGCAGAAGTAGCCACAAATGCCAAGTACATTTTCCAAAAAGGCCTGAGACAAAAATCTGCTGGCAGTTGTGCTGGCCAGGAATGGAATTGGAGACAGATGTGCTCTCTGTGCTGAGGGGCCCCAGGACAGGGAGACCTGAGGTGGGGAGACATGGCAGTGGCCTCGGCCCCATGGGCAATCCCTCTCAGTGGGGACAGGAACCACTGTGATATGGGACAGGCCAACTGTCAGCCAAGGAAAAGCCAAAACAAGTGGGATTTTCCAACCAACCTTGAGTCAAAACTGAGTTGCCCATGGAGACCTCTAATGGTGGGGTTGAACCTCAGCCTGGCTGGCAGGTATAGCCCAGGTTCCAGCCAAGGGGAAGAGGAGGCTTCACCTGAAAAATCATTGTGAGTTTGAGGGAGACCAAAAGAAACAACTGTAAAACACCAAAAACACAGTGAGCCAAGAGCAGGGCTTATTATTTTCAGTTGTATGGCTTGAATGCACTGGTGTGGAGTCCATAGAATGGTTTGAGTTGGAAGAGACCTGAAAGACCACCTAGTCCCATCTCCCTGCCACGGCAGGGACACCTTCCACCAGCCCAGGTTGCTCTAAGCGCAGTCCAACCTGGCCTTGGACACTTCCAGGGATGGGGCAGCCACAGCTTTTCCTGATAATCTGTGCCAATGTTTTACTTCCTCACTGTAAAAAATTTCTTCCTTGTTACTTGACACATTCCTATAAGGACACAGTCCCCAGAGCTGTGTGATGAGAAAGTTCTACAGATAAGCACAAAGTGTGGAAAAAGCCCGTTCTTGTTAGAGATGACAGATAGTGAAGAGGGCAGCAGCCAGTTCACAGATTAGCCTGAGCCAAGCCACATAACCACCAGTGACTTCTGACTTCCCCAATTCAAAGTATTGAGCTATCGAGGCACTTACTGGGAAGTGCTGTGGCACCAGGCCCCCCGAGCAGAGCCAGCGGAGCTGCTGCTGCCCAGAGACACGGAGCTGGACTCCAGCACCCTGCCCACTGCCCTCATTTCTGTGAAATAAACCCATACTTCTTTAAAGAAAATAACACAGGAGTTTTTCCGGCTTCCAGGAAAGTAGGAAGCACAAATCACAGGCTGATTTGTCCAGGTAACACCCCACGGTGCCCTCTACGAGTGAAGGCCTTAGACATGACCCTTGCAAACCTGGTGGGCTTCCCCCTTGCCAGCTCCTGGCCAGTGAGTGGGGCAGGAAGGAGACCACTGTCCTGGCACAAAATCAACTCTGTGGCACCAGCTGTGCCCATGGGGTCAGGGCTGACTCCCTCAGGACACCCTGCATCCCTCCTTTCCCACCCTTTTGCTGTGCCCATCCCCAGGGCCACCCTGTTGCTCTGGGGCAGTGGCCTCTCCTGCTGCAAATTAATTAACTTTTACAGAATGCCTACAATTTGTCAAAATGTTGCCACAAGTATTGCACTAATGCTGTAATTTTCCCTTTCTATGCAGTGAGCCACATTTCTTCCAGGGGGGTTTGTTGGTTTTTTTCTTATATCAGTCTTTTTCCTATTGTTTCTCAGACAATCCAATGCTGTGGCCAAAGAAGCTGTGATTTCTAGAGAAGTGTTGTGGAGATGGCAACTGCCTGGTCATGCTTTTGGTCATTCTATGCTTTCCTGATTTTCAAGTTGAAAAGCTGGATATTTATAGACTTCTTTCCATGGAAATGCTGATTGGGTAAGGAGAATGCCTCAAGGTTAGATGCCAAATTTGCTGGAACCTCTCTCTTCCAGAAAGTCTCGACAAACGGCTTTTTTTTTTTTTTTTTTTTATTATTATTATTCAATCAGTTTCCCACATCAACCTAAAGTGCTATTTCCTTGTAGAGACCATAAAATGGTAGAGGACTGGTGGACTGGTCCAGAACTACTTAGAGATCCTCTGAGCACACCAAGAGGATGAAAACCCATCTCTACCTTCTCTTGCTGGCTGCAGGCATCTCTGCTGCTTCCCAGATGAGCAGCATGGCTGAATTACTGACACTTCTACAGCAAATGTGGGAGGTAATGGCAAAGGACATTCAGGTAAATTCAATTTCCATTTTTCTAATCTAAAATTTGATATACTGAATCCTCTTGTTCTTGACTATTTAACTCCTTTGAAAGTCAAACAATCTATGTAAGATTATATTTTTATCAGTGTTAATGAAGATGGTATTTTAAAGGCTGAATATGTTATTTTTCAGAATCTGAGGATTGAAACTCCAGACAATATAAATGTAAGTAAATTTTTTTTAAATAAAATAAATATTTTCATAAATTTCTTCACTAAAAATTGAAGTAGTTTTGAAATTGTCATCTCCTGAAATGTTCTATTTGTATTTAAGAGTAAATTATTACTTTAAGTGTATTATTATATCTTATAATAATAAGGCATGAAATGATATTGTAAGATATAAAACATTGATAGATATAAAACATTATTAAAAACAAGCAAATGTTGAGTCAAAAAAGATGCTGTTATATAAAAGGACAGCAACTCTTCTTGTTATATGTTTTTGTAAATCTGCTGCAGAACACACATGGAGGGATTCCCTGAACCAGTTTTTGAAAGAAAGACAGCTAAAAAGGAAAGACAAAACTTGTTCACACCTCTGGCTTCTGTGTCTGCAAAAATTCTTCTTTTTAGTCTACTTCACTTAGTCTACTTCTAGAAAAGGCTTCTTAAATCCTTACCACCAGGAAGGGCATTAAGTGATTGTATTACTTCATCTTGTCTGAAGGATGGTGTTAATGTCCCCTGAACAGGACACCAGAGACAGGGTGCCCATGAACAGGGTCTGTCTTAGAGATCAAACTCCCCTTTGTGGATTTGCCATCTTCTTTTACTTCTCCAGTAAATTTCTCCTGTCCCCTCTCAGGTTTCCTTTCTAAGATGATTTTAACAACTCCCTGGTCCTGCGCACGCTGTTAACGAGGCTTTTTTCTCTGCTGTGCATCAGTGAGAATCTTGGTTTCCCCAGACCAAACCACAGGCCAGCACAGAACTCTTCAGCTAACAGCATGGCCAGGTGGCTACTGGCAGGAATGCAATCTGAGTCATTAATTTATTGAAGGAGCAGGATTATTCCCATCTGTGCCCTAAGCTCCTACAGGAGGATGGGAATCTCTTAGTATCAAATCCAGCCCATTCCTTGCAAATTAGATGTAAAGTTCCCAGCTCTGTCACTTCTCTCTGGATCTTGTCTGGACAAGCTCTCTTTCCCAGGCTGGGGCTTGGGCTGGCTTTAACTCTGAGCTCTCGACCCAGAACCAGCAGTGCCCAGTGCTGGCAGCTCATTTGTCCCTTTCCCTGGTGAGGTCCCTGGAGATGCCAGTGCCCAGCTTCCCTCTGGGAGATGAGCTGCTTCCCTCTCTCCAGGGCTTTGGAGCCAGAGGTGACAGAGAATTCCTCGATGTCTGAGTTTGCCGCTCAGCAGCAGCAGAAGTGCCGTGGCTTCCCAAGCGAGGCTGTGGGAGGAACACTCTTACTCACCACACAGCACCAGCAGTGACTAACAGGGGAGCAGCGTTGGGCGAGAGCGTCACAGGCACCTCAGCAGCTGCTGCATTTCCTCTGAGCCTCAGTGATTAGTTTTTTCTCCCTTTTTCATCACTTTCTCCTCCGGTGACACTTGAGTCTGCTCTTGCCGTTGATGGTCGTGTCCTCTCCTTCTTTCCTTCTTTTTGAGTTCAGCTGATCTCTTCCTGAGCAACCCCCCACTGGAGAGTGTGACCATCATCACTCTTTGCTTGGCTTCCATCCATATCCCTCCTCCCCCTTCCTCTGGCCTTGGCCAGACCACAAGGTCTCGGAGACCAAAGCCAGCTCCCACTTTGTGGGGAGGACCAGCTTGGCCACACCTGGGACAGGACAAGGGCTGGGAAATGAGAGGGTGGCTGTTGTCCCCATCTCTCCTGGCACACAGGTGCCAGCTGTGGCACAGTTTCTGTTTGCAGAACCTGCAGGTTCATTTATTTGCTTTCTCTTGTGTTCGAGAGGCACGAGCAGACGTGAGAAATCAGACTGGCTTTCAGATGGCTGCACAAGGGGAAGGACTGAGGCTTTAGACAGTGAGATGGTTCATCTGGACATTACAAAACACACAGCAGCAGATACTTTGCCAGGTTTCTGTCTCCAGAGTAAACAAGTATGCACATCAGATAAATACACACACTTGCCCAAGCCCAAAAGTCAGTAAGAATGAATTTGTCACCCAGGGAGTTGGGCATCACTCCCAATGATTTTTAATAGACTTAATGTAGCTCATGGTTACAAATCCTTGTACCTCAATTTTGCTCATTCTTCTGTCTTAGGATGTGAATTGCATCAGCACAATCTTTGAAGGAACAGAACGGCTGAAAACTAATCCAGCTATGAAAAAATTCAGTGCTTTTTTCCAAAATTTTGAAAGACTGAAGCAATTTCTCACTCCAAACCTGGCAAAAGAGGTAGGAATTTATTCACTGTCTGCCAGAGAGTCCACAGCAGAGATAACAAAATATGATCTATAATTCATAAACGAGCCCTTATGTCTACAAAAGAGAGTAATTTTTGTACTGACTTGTTTTTAATACATGGAAGAATAAATCCTGGCATTATTTCATGTTTATGCCCTTCCCTTGTTCTAGTCTCCCACTTGCTCCACCTCTAACTTAAGGATTCATGTGTGTGATCAGCAAATTTAAGGAAAATTGTGTCATTCATAAAATGATTGAGATGAAAAAGCTCTAAATAGTGTTTAAATATTAAATCAATTTCATTCTCTTGATTGATTTTTCAGGGAAAATGTGATACAGAAAGAAGGAATGCAACAGTATTTATAAAAAAGCTGATGACATTCATCCAAAAAGAATTAAAACCCAGAAGAGCATAGAGTCAGAAGTTTCTAAAATGACTGTAAATTTATATGAGCAGTAAAATGTTTACTTATTAAAGAAGTACTCCTCCTTTGTGTTAAACTCCAGCAGGGCACACCCTCAGTTTCACTGGTACTGCACTGGTTTGTGTCTGGAATCTCAAGGTACTGGTGGTGAAATGGCATTTGTGGTTTTGAGATGAAAATTTAAATGCTTGATAAGGCAAATCATGCAGGGGATTTCAGAAGGACCTGATTAGGCATCAAACCTTCGGGTTTCTCATGGAAGGTTTCTTTCTGAACAACCTCCTGGAGGATGAACGTGGGTGGACATGAGCAGAAGCACCTGGCCCACAGCTCACCCATCGCCCAGCCCGGGCTCTCACACACTGTGCCAACAACCACGGGTGGTTCAGTGTGAGAATACATTCCCCTTTCCTTGCTTTACCACCAGGCTGTAGGGGGGATGGCATGGATTCCAGCAACACGGGCTGGGGGGCTTCTAACTTTGCAGGGTTAAGGTCAGATTTCTACTGGAAAGCTTTGCTGGTTGTGCATAACCTCGTTATTCTCGAGGTCTGGAAGAGCAAGAGCCCACGTATGGACCATTAAACCAGTACACAACTGATGCTGCTGAAACAGGGGCTTCAGCTCAGGGACCTGCTGTGGCTGCACTGGGAAAATATCAACAGTGGTATCCATCCACAGCAAAGAGGATCAATCAATGTAATGGTACGAGCAAATTATTTCTAGCACCGAGCTGGCTTTGCCACTCCCCTGAAGCCTGCTGCAAAATCATACACAATATCCACCTCTTGAGCTCTGCCCACGCCTCTCTGTGCACGTGTGTGTAGATATCTGTATGTCACGGACCAGCAAGGAGCACGAGAGGATCTCCCCGATGCAGCCTCGTCAGCGCTCTGCCCAAACCCTTCCACAGGCAACTAAAGATTCGTGAGCATCTGAACATATGCCACTTAGAGAATTAATGCTTTTTTAAAGTTAATGGATAGGAGTGTTTGGAGTGGTATGACTGTATTTCTATGGTGTCAACTAAATTATATTACATTCTATAAATATATGTATCTTGGAGAAAATAATTATTCTGTATCTTTACTAGTTTTAATAAAGTGAATAAATGTTTTTCTCTGACTTTCCCCTTCCCCCAAAATTTCTTCTAAACTACTCCCACACTTCAGCAAACCTAGTTATTGTAAGATCTGTGACAGTCAGGGGAATTGGACCCTTCAGGTGAGTGTGCAAGTGTATTGCTGGAAGCTATCTCTAATGATGCATGAATTAAAAACCCGAGAGCTCATTAAGGTTCCTCCCCGCCCCCCTTGACAGAGCTGAGCTTGCACATTTCCTCTAGCTCCCTGGATGACTGCATTTCTTGCTATAAATATCCCAGCATAAATTAATTCTTTTAAAAAAAAAAAAGTTTTAAGAGAAAGAAATGAGAACCAAACAGAAGAGATTTTTGGTCAGAGAGAGGTGGGTTCCTCCAGTGTCCTTTTAATCCCAGAAAAAGCTTCTTGAAAAACTTACCAGTTTTGACATGGTGAAAAAAGAAGCTGAGCAAGGCACTTGTGGTCAGTCATGGGGATGCCAAGGGTTTGATTCAATGTGTTCCAGATTCCTGGGTCAGACAGGTCCTGATTTAACTTGTTCCTTCTTTGGGGGCATCCCCGGGGACCCCGGCTGAAGTAGGGGTGAGAATCCTGTGACACCAGAACAGATACACAGAAACAAAACATTTTCTTGCCACATCGATACTGATTTTTCCAGTGTTTTCTGGCATTATCAAATTTTATTAAGGAAAAATACAACTTTTCATCTCAGCTCCATAAGATGAGGGGAACAGGCACAGTTGCTGGTGAAACAAGGACTAATCAGCAAAATTATCATTTGTTGGTTATTTGTGCAGACGTTGCTCCATCAGACACTTCGCTGTGCCCGCAGCCCCGTTCCCAAAGCAGAGCAGGCTCCGCACAGGAGCAGGAGCAGGCGGCGGGCGGCAGGTGGCAACAGGAGACCAGAAATGCTGGATGCTGGATGTGCCGGGGGAGCTCCGGGGCAGGGAAAACCGCAGGCAGGGCTTTCCCTGTGGTGTGCGGAGCTCCTCCGACTCCAGAGCCCCGTTTCACAGCGGTTGCGAGCCCTGGGCTGAGCCCGAGCCCCGTCCGTGCTCAGCAGTCGCTGTCCCCGGTGCCGGGGCTGGACACGGCCGCCCCTGTGCTTCACGGATGTGCCAGCGGGAAAGTCCGTGCCCGGAGAACAGGCGGGCACCGAACTTAAACCCAGCCCAGCGCTCCCGGCACAGTTCCCGGCTCAGCTTTCCTTGGAGTCAGTGCGTGAACTTCGAGGGGCCAAAGGGAGCAGGAAGGGAACGGGGTGAGCGTTCCCTGGGAAACACGGGAACAGCGTTCAGGCAGCCAGGAAAGTGCCCACGAGGCACAGGACAAACCAGGCGCCGTCTGTGCACGAGTCAGCAGCTCAGGGCCGCCAAAAAAGGAACTCGGAACTCGCAAGGAGCCGGGAGCTCTGGCTGGGTCACTGCGCCCAGACCTGGCTTCAGCTGGGAATGCTCCAGCTGCGCTTCAGTATTCACTACGGGTTTATATGCAAAGTTCAAAAGAACCATCCTTTCTAGCGTGCCCAGGAAAAAACCACAATCATCTATGTAGTATAAATATATGCTGGACTATGTATGATATAATTATATTTTGCATATATGATATTTATAGTATATGCTAATTTTGTAGGAAATTCTAGACAATATATATTTATATAATATATATTATGACCTACATATTATATAATTTATATATAATAATGTATATATTTTTTCTATTTTACACATATCTATATCATCTTTTCCAGCAGGCCCAGGGAAAACAGCACATCCTTAGCATAAAACAAGCCCCTAACTTTAATTAACCTGTAATACTTCTCTTTTACACTTTAATTGACCCGGAGAGCATTATTAGTCATCCCGGACAGCGGTTCTGCTTCGCCCCTTGAGTCTCTCCCGGGCGGGCAGCGGATCGGGCCGGGGTCGGAGCCCCCTCGGCAGGAGCATCCCCCGGTGCCACGGGCGGGATTTCCCGGCGGGGCCGCTGGAATTCCCGGCCATTCCTGCCCCTGACCCGGAGCAGTTTCCCCGCGCCCTCCCGCGGCCCCGAGAGGCATCGCCGATTCCGGGAAGCGGCTCCGGCGCCGCCGCTCCAGCGGGAAACCGAAACTGGGGAAGGGAGCGGGGGATGGGGAGGATCGGGACACACCGGCCCGGGAGACACTGAAATGAAGTAACAGGAGCGCACCAACAGTG
>VYXB01008446.1:1362315-1379250 GCA_013397135.1 Pachyramphus minor | reverse complement strand
CCGGAGCCGCTCTCTCCCGGGGCTGCCCCGGCAGACCCTCGCTCGGGACGGGCACTCTCCGGGACCTCCCCCGCGCCGAGCGCTTTGCTGGTGATAGTTGGAAATGTGTTGTTTGGGCAATCGTGGGCTGTTTGCAAACAGGAAATCATTTGTGCAGAGGAAGGGCCGGGAGGGCCGGTCCCTGCGGCGGCAGCGCGGGCGCCGCTCCTCAGCACGCGTCGGGGGGGAACTGGGGGTCCCCGCTTGCAGAAGGGCCGCTGCCTCCAACCTCGCGCAACTTAATCAATAACAGACTTTGAAGAGGAGGGTTGTGCAGCTGATGCCTCTCAGTGACTGCGCTGGGGATCCCGCACCGGTCCCCGCGGGGGGACACCCGCACCCACTCGCGGTGCCGGCCGTGGGCTCCCTCCCAGAGCCGGGGGTCGGGGCCGGGCTCCCCCCGCCTGCCCTGTCCCACGCGGGGCTCCCCACGCAGCACGGGCTGAACACTCACCGCTGCCATCGGCCTCTTTGCCGAGCTCCAACCCCGAGCCGCGTTTCGGGGCTGAGCAGGCAGAGCAGGGAGCGCTTCCCTCCTGGAGCAGGTGGGAGACACTGAAGGAGAGTTAAGCAGTGCTCCTTGGTGGGGCTGCTGGTGATGCTGAGGGTACAGGAGGGGTGACACTGCAGAGAGGTTAAAACAGTGCAGAAGTTTGGCTGACCTGTAATTTCTTTCACAGCCAACATGCCAGTGTCAAGAATGCGCATGAGGCCCTGGTTGGAAATGCAGATTAATTCCAATCAAATACCAGGACTGAAATGGATTAACAAGGTGAGACTGGTTGGTGCTATTACCATCATTGTTAGTATTACTTGTTCTTAAATGACAGTAGGCATGGGTCAAGATCACAAAGGAAAATACATGGAGAAAACTTTGCTAGTATTATATTTTAAAAACAATTATTTTTGTTTGCAGAAAAGGTAGCTCTGTTTGGTGCACAGTGGAGTAGCTCCATTTTTTTTTTTTTTCTGGGAAAATTACCAGGAGGGGAATGATAAATTACAATGAAAACAGTTTGACCACAGTGGAGTACCAAGAAATCACCAAGATATCTTTTAACTCCTGCTGCTCACTTAACTGTCCCAATGAAGCAGCTGCTGTTACACTCCAGTTGTTCCCCATTTTAAGATTTGGGCTGAAAGAAACACTGTATATTTTGGTGTGGAAGGCACATCTCTGTACCTGTAGCACAGGCTGACATCACTGGGTTTATTGAACCTGGTCTCTGAAGTTTCCATATCCATCCCAAGGGGGTATTTAAGGTAGGATGTGTTTGTAGGATTCCTGCAGGACCTTATGGGCAACCTAAAAAAGAGATTCTCTGCCGAAATGTGCCTAGAAAATACGCTGTAATTTATGACATACTTATAGATTGGTTGCAATGTATTAAAATGGTTCTGGGATAAAATTGATAATATTGTTTACCTCTACTGTACCTCTTTTTTTTCCCAGTTTCAGAAAGCACAAAAAGCCTTTAATACCATGAACAAAATAGATGTAACAATGGATATTTAAGTAAAATATAGAGCAGGGGGGTTATAAAATTTTTAAGCTGCTACTGAGAACTCTTTGATTAAATCCATCATTCCAAACTGGCATGTGATGTTTCTTTTTTAAGTCAAATCTCTACTGGTTTAATTTCAGGATAAGAGGATATTTCAGATCCCATGGAAACATGCAGCTAAGCACGGCTGGGACATGGAGAAGGATGCCTGCCTGTTCCGGAGCTGGGCCATTCACACAGGTGTGTGCTGGCTTTACGTTCCCATCGGTCCTATGGATATCTCAAACAAGGCATTTTCTGCCTTGGCTTACACCTTTTACCAGTAGTTACATTAACTACTAGTATATAGGTCAGAAAATAGAAATTTGGCTTTGTTTTGGTGGGAAGAGGTGGCACTGCAAAGCCTTAAAGGCATACCCTCTCTCTTATTTTTTAGGAAGATATAAAGAAGGTGAGAAAGACCCTGATCCAAAAACCTGGAAGGCAAACTTCCGCTGTGCCATGAATTCCCTGCCTGACATCGAAGAAGTGAAGGACAAAAGCATCAACAAAGGCTCCAGTGCTGTCAGGGTTTACAGGATGCTGCCACCCTTGACAAAGCATCAGAAGAAAGGTAAATCCTTGGCAATCCAGCTGGGGTTATGCTGCTCAAACAGCACTTAAAGGTCCTGCTCTGTGCAGGCAGGGGGTGACAGACCTGCTGGTAGCACTGGTACTTCTGGGGTTACTCACTGGTTATTGCCACTGGGAACAGCTTCTACAAGTGGTTCAGTTCATCCCAAATTCTTTAGACTACCTAGAGGCCTCGTCAGGAGGCAGTGGGGACTGGCTGCTGCTAGCAGTAGCTGAGCTTGGTGAGCAGCTCTCAAAGCTGCAAGAGTTCACACTTGCCTAAAATGTGCAGCTCTTTCTCACATTTGTCTTATTTTTATTTCTCAGAAAGGAAGTCAAAGTCTTCAAGAGAAGTAAGAAACAGGAGCAAGAGAAAGGTATGTGTCTGTAGAGGCAGCTGAAGAAGCTAGAGGTTTTGGTGGTTTTCTTGCTTAACTTTTCTCATATGGGAACTTGAGTGTTCTTAGACAAGCCTTTCATGCTGTGCCCTTGTTTTTGTAGTTCTGTGAAGAGGCGAGGCTGGAGGAGTCAGCAGAAAGGTTCACCAACACCTCCCTGCCAGATGACCACAGCAGCTACACCATGCACGACTATGCAGGGCAGGAAGTGGAGCTGGAGAGCACACCAATCACCTTGGGTGAGACACTGGGTTTAGCTCTGGGCAGTGGAAAATGCCGTTTGTGCTGAACTCAGACATGGGTCCTGGGGCTGGGGTGGCTGTGCCATCAGACAGGCAGGGAGGAGGCAGAGGGGGTGTCCCTCCTGTGAGTGCCAAGCCCTGGTGTGTCCCACAGAGCTGTCCTCCTGCGAGGTGAGTGGCTCCCTGACCGACTGGAGGCCGGCCCTGGACGTGCCCATGGCTGACAGCACCAACGACCTGTACCAGCTCCAGGTGTCTCCCCTGGCCTCGTCCTCCGAAGGTGGGTGTTTCCTAGTTCCTACCCCAATTTTTACTGGTCTGTAGGAGGCAGAGGGATGAAGGAGTACCTGAGGAAACAGGAGAAATGAGTTGTTCAGCAGAAAACCCAACCTCCACCTGACCTGACAGATTTGGGTACTTGGAGTTACCAGACTGGCTGGGGTGCAGAGGGGAAGAGCTGGCACACGCCACCTGCTCGTGGCTGAAAGGCTCTGAAATGCCACTGCTCCAGCAGGAGAGCCATGCTTCCCAGGGGGAAAAATAATTAACATGCATGTGTCAGAGTGGTTCCTCCCTTGGGTGCAAATCATATTCCTCCTATCACCCTCCATTCCAGGTGGGCTCTGTTGAGTCCTGGGGAGGTGTCAGAGCTGGCTGGAGTCCCAACTACAGTTGTTGAAGAGCATCAGAGATGAAGGGCTGTGGGGAGCCTGTGATGGGAGGAGTTAAAGGCAGTGGTGGTGTGTGACAAGAGAACATGGAGCAGGTTCTGTAGCAAAGAAGCAGAAACATGAGGGTTAAAAATTGACGTCTATGTCTGTTTTCTTCTCTTTTTTTTTTTTAACATGCTTACAAACAGTCACAGATGAGGATGAAGAGGAAATAAACCCAGATATTTTTAAGGTAAGACCAGCCCTTCTGGTCAGAATAAAATGGTCCAAAGTTGGTGTTTGCACCAAGAGAGGAAGGCAAGCAGGTCCCACACAAGCTGAACATACACCTATTTAATGAGGAAGCCTGAACAATTCAACATAAAAAGAAAGCTGCTTTGCAAACGTGAGCTGGAGAGGACACACCCATGGAAATATTTACCCTTCATGTAAAAGGCAGAGGAAGTTACCCAGTACTACAGGAGAAGTTCATAGAATCACAGAATCCTTAAGGCTGGAAAAGACCTCTGAGGTCATCAGCCCAGCAGCACCACCATGTTCATTAAACCATGTCCTCAAGTGCCATATCCACATGTTTTTTGAACACTTCCAGGGATGGTGACTCCCCCACTTCCCTGGACAGTCTGTTCCAATGCTTGAAAATCCTGTCCATGAAAAAATTTTTCCTAATATCCAATTTAAACTTCCCTTGGTGCAATTTGATGCTGATTCCTGGGCCTCGGGTTGATGTATTAGGGCCTCCAGACTTTTCTATTTTGGCCTTCCCTCTGATATGTTTGGCCCTTAATCTGCAAGTCCAGATGTCAGCTCATCCTGCTGATAAGATGGAATAAGGTGCTCTAGCCCTCCCTTTTGCATGAACTTTTTTTTTTTTTAACTGAGAGTAAAACAAGTTTTATATAACTTGGCATGAGAAGATAGAAGTTGATCTTGTTGCTTACCTGTCATCTAGTTGAGGGCAAGGAATCAGATACGGCACCCGTGGCAAGAAGGAGTTTTTACCATCTCCTTCTTCTCTTCCAGCTGCTTGTACCAAGCCAAGACTGGCACAACACCAGCATTGGTGGGAAGGGCTTTCTCACCAACGAGTCGGGCACCCAGACCATGTGCAGCACCTACAGCTACAAGGAGCAGGACGGGGAGATCGACACGACCTCAGGTACAGGGTCCTTGTTTGCACTGACAGTCGAGGCCACAGGATGACAGATGTCATGGTTTTCATGCCAGGCACTAATTGGGAGGCAGCAAAGGAAATGGAGGAATTCACACATTCTTGTGTTCTGAGATTTCCAAGCAGTCTGTAGGAAGACTGAAAGGAATTGGCTGATAAAAAGGAAAAGTCAAAACCACCTCCAGCAGTAAGAGTATCCTACAGACTGCAGGGTTATCCATGCATGAGTTAGGTCAACTTTCAGGAACTCCTTGCAATATAACTGGAGAATTCCCTTTAGCAATAGCTTAAATGGGACAGTTTAATAGTGTTTGGTGTATTTTAGCAAAATAATAGTCTAAAGTATTTGCTCACATCTGAGAAATCTTTCAGGGTTTGATTTTTTTAATATATCTATGCACTATTTTACTCTTGCTGCTTTGATTCAGTGCCCATTCTCGGTTTATTTTGTCTAGGAGAGGCAGAGTTCAGGTTCCTTGACCAGAAGAGCAGCCTAGACTTCTCCTGGCTGGATACAGTGAGGCCTGTCATTCACTGTGGCTTGTAAAGCCCTGGATCCTCCGACCACAAACTGCTCCTGGGTAGAAACTCCCACAGGCGTGGAGAGAATGGAAGAAATGTTTTGTTACTGACTGAATGAAGAAAGTAGCTTTTTTATTCAGTTTTAGCTTTGGGCCTGGAAAGGTTATCATGAAAGGTCCATTATCAATCTCACCAGCAGGACTCTGGCACTGGAGATGCACCTGCTCGCTCCAGAGGGAAACTTTGGCTGGAAGGTGTCAGTGTGCCACGAGTCTGACCTGGTGGGTACCCCAGGCCTGGGGAGCAGGTTACCATCCTCCCCACGTGAGATGTGAGGAGCACTTTACCCACAGAGTGCTTAGGGGAGATGCTGCAGACAAGTCTCTTACCTGTTAGTTTTGGTTGCTGCTTACCTGTGCAACACTGGTGACACTGAGCTTAACGACTGTCATTACACTTAGTCAGAAAAATTGCTCTAATGGGCCCTCTCTTCTTTGATTTACTCCATCATACAGTACATCTTTCAGATCTTTCTAACTGTGTACATAGCTTAGACCAATAAAATGTGAAAATTCAGTTTAGGTTCTGCTTCCAGCTAGTCTGTTCCCCAGGTGCTCTCACAGGATGCCCTCTGCTGTAGCCATGCCCCATCCATTTCCAGGGAAGAGTTGAAGAGCTGCTGCATGAAACAATTTTGCACTGAGAGGGGCAGAGCTCTTTAGCTTTATCATGGCTTCCCCAGATCCCTCCTGGCACTCTACAGGGACCCCTCCAGCACTGCACACAACTGGTAACATCCTGCAGACCCCCTGGACCAGCCTGTGCAGGGAAGTGCTGGATGGATGAGGCTCTGGTTTGTGTGTAATACACAGGAATCAAATCACTAAGCTGTAACAGACTATTTCCTTGTACATTTTATTTTTGTATATAAAATGTTGTATATTTGTTTTAATAAAATGTTTTATATATGACATGTTTACTTTTTCTCATGGGAGAGCTCTGAGGATGCATTCCAGCTTCCTTGAAAATACCCAAACAGATATGCAGAGGCAGTTGGAGGGGTTTTTTCATGACTCATGAAAGCACAAGGAATTTAGTTTGCTCCTGTTTTCTGCCCCCACCCCCCTGTTTTCCAAGGGCAGCTGGTGGGTGGAATCCTGCTTGTCAGGAAAGGGAAATGGGGGTGCTGTGCATGTGTGGGGTGGTTGGTTTGTATTTGCCATCACCTGCAAGTCAGAGCAAGGTAACAGGTTACAGTAAAAGTCATCTTATACAGCAAGTCCCTGCTATGGACATGCCCCTGTCAGCATTGCCATCAGCTCCTGGGATGAGATCAGCAGTGAAGCCCTCAGGTTTGCCTAAAAAAGAAAGCACTCTTTTTCCCCTGAAAATGCCCTTCCTTTGCCCTGCTGCAGGCTGGAAATGTTATTGCATCCTGTGGGGTGGGAGGTGAGAGACAAGCGAGGCTGAGGCAACATGTGAGAGCACAGCCCCTGACACTGCCTGGAAAACCCCGGGATGGCCTTTGGGGAATAACTTCACTTTCTGAGCCAGAGCTGAGGAGAATATCAGGCTGTGGGAGAGGAAGACCCAGCCCAAAGGGCTGGAACAAAGCAGACGTTTCCTACAGCCTTTAGCACAGGCTCTGCTGCTCTGAGCCACGGGGCAGGGACTGACAGGGGCTGACAGAGGGAAGGGGGAAGCTCAGCCACAGAAAGCAGCTGGTGGTGGGTCTCAAATCCAGCACAGCACAGGGGGAGCCTGGGCACAGTCCCTGTGTCCTGTTAGTCATTAACCTGGGACAGTCCGGGGAAGGCAAGTGCAGGAAGCACTTCCCAGGTGCCAGTGGGCAGAGAGCAGCTCCCTGAGAGCTCCCCCTGGGCAGAGAGCAGCTCCCTGAGAGCTGCAGGGGTGGCAGCCCCCAGGGTGGCGACTGTGCTGTCCCCCCACAGCTGTCACACTCCCTGGCAGGGTATCTGGTCTGAAGCTCCACATCCTGGGAGGGATCTATCCAGCTGGGAAGCCCCTGGGTACCTGGTTGCCTTGGATCACATCCACCTAAAATCCTGCAGATCTAGAGCAGGAACATTTCGTGCTCAAGCAAAGAAATCACCCACCAGGTTTTCAGCCTTCCTGTACTTAAAGGGAGCTTACAAAAAAGACAGAGAGCAATCTTTACTTGAGCAAACAGTGACAGGACAAGGGGGTATGGCTGCAAACTGACAGAGGACAGGTTCAGATTAGATATTGGGAAGCAATTCTGGGCTGTGGAGGGCCATGAGGCACTGCCACAGGTTGCCCAGAGAAGCTGTGGCTGCCCCATCCCTGGAAGTGTCCAAGGCCAAGTTGAACGGGGCTTGGAGCAGCCTGGGCTGGTGGAAGGTGTCCCTGCCCATGGCAGGAGGTGGAATGAAATGAGCTTTAAGGTCCCTTCCCACCCAAACCTTCCTCTGGTTCTATGGCAATTCCATGATCAGATTTGTGCCCTGGTCAGGTGCAGCAGCAGCTACTACAAGGGAAAGAACATGGGGCTGCAGGACCTGGAGCCACCTCTGCTCCCAACACAGGACACCAGCTCAGCACCACCAACACAAGCAGAGGAAACTGGGTTTTTTTAGAGCCCTGCAAGTTTGTGACACATGGGGGGAGGGGACAGGAGAGAGAAGGGAAACTTTCTATGATGCAAACACTGCTAAAAATAAGGTAGAGACTAATTCACCCATTCATGCATTAAAACGAGCTTTTCACAAACTTGCTCAGATACAAAAACACCAGCACAGTCCACAGACAAAAGGTTAGACCAAGATCTGAGGACAGAAGAAAGCAGCAGGTAATGCCTCACACCCAGGGACCACAGACATGCTCCAAGGCTATTTCCCCAGGGTGTTGGAGATGCTTTCCCCATCACCTGCCTAGGTACCTGTGTGCCTGACTCCTCCTTGGGTATTTTGCCAGTGAAAAGTGGTGAAATCTCATGACAAAATTTGACAGTTCTTCAGCCATTGAAGCAACTGGACAGAAAAATTCCACCCCAAATACTTTGCTGCCAGTTCTATTGGTTTGAACTCTTTGGGAGAGGAAGAAAAAGCAGAGAGATGCTCTCCAGCTCAGGAGAGGGGTGACTTGGGGGCTGCTGTGCTGAGTCAATGCCTGACTGGCTCCTCCATCACAGATGGGACTTGTAGGAGCGACAGACTAAAGGGACTTTGTACACAGGGGAGCATCATCAGCTCTTCAGGATAAACTCCCTGCACAGGCTCTGTGATAGAAACAGTTTTAAAACCCTGACACTTGATTTTTCTGAACTTGCCTATACTAATCAAGCTCTTCATAAACCCAGTAAACTTGTGTTGAGGTAAGAGCTGTTTACATCTGTGATGTGCACACAGCTACATTCAGCTGGGAAATATTCACATCACAGGAGAGCAGGTCCCTGGGGAGAGCTCAGCCCTACCAGACCCAGATAGAGCAGTGAAAAGAAAGTTTCTATGGGCAGGGCTCAAAGGGCAAGCAGCTCACCCCAGTGCTATAGTCTCACATGACACAGAGGAAGATCTGTAGCTAATGCACATTGTAAATGGTTGTGAAAATACAGGTCACTTCTCTGTGGTGGAGAACAAAAAGGAGTCATTTACAATCAGTGCTCACTTGGGAAATGACCAGAGCTACTGTTGCAGGTTTGGAAAGGCTGCTCGAGCAGAGGCTTTCCATCACCTACACCATCCTCACAGCATCACTGGCTGCAGCCTTGGAACCACTCAAAGCCAAATTCAACCTCCCCCTTATTTATTTATAGAGCCTTAGAACGTCAGCAGGACAAAACCTCTTAAAGTAACAGCACAATCTCAGAAAGAGTCCAGTGCCCTGAGCCCAGGAAGGCCCTGCAGCAGCCCAGCCACACACCTTGCCCTGCATCAAGGGCACAGAACACAGGAGCCCCTGGTTCATGCCCACAGAGACTTCCAGTGCTGCAGAGGCAGAATATCACACACCTGGTGACTGCAGCTTCTCCCACTGAAAACTTTGGACCTGTAAACAAGTTGTTGCTTTTCCCCCATCTTTGTCCAAATGGATTCTTAATGAACCTGTGCTCCACACAGCAGTGCCTTTGTCTCTTGGCTGCCCAGAGCAGTGGCACGGGGTGAGCTTTGCCCACCAGGCAGCAGAGCCTGCTGTTATCATTCACCTGTGTTTGCCACAGTGACTGAATCCTGATAATCAGAACACGTCCAGGCAGTCACACGACAAAATATCACACCTGTAACACAGAGCAGTGCTTTGGACCAAAGGTACAAATCTATAACTGCAAAAAATAGTGGGATATTTGTGGTGCAAAGGCCAACTAGTGCTTAGAAAGCAACCAGATGTCTTGGACTACAAACGTTGCTTCTGGGTTGTCTGGTTGTCTCTCCTCAGCCTTTTCAACTTCAGAATGATCCACTCCATTCATTTTGCTCATGATTCATACAGAAACTTCACTGTGACACCTTTAAAGAGCCTGACAGTCAGTACCCAGCCAGCCTGAGACGTCAGAGGGGTGAGGGGTGAGATGTCACAGCCCACGCAGCACAGACCTGCCTCTTGCAGCCCACCAGTGTCTCCCAGCTGCCAAAACCAGTAGGGAGGAGCAGGCTGAGTTGGTGGCCCATCAGGTTGCCAGTGGTACCCAGCTCCTGGGCCAGAACAGCAGCAACACCCCTTCCTTCTTACCACAGGAGCATCCCGAGGTGATGAGGTGCTCAGCTGCCACAGATGAGCTCACCACCTGTTTTGGGGTAGAACTGTCACACCTCAAACAAGTGCTGCTGCCTATTGTGCTCTCTCCCCATCACAGGGTGTGACACACTACGCTGTGGGCACAGCATCCAAGCTGGGCCAAGCCAAGATATGAGCAGCAGCTTCTGGGGACCTCCCAGGGGAATTCAACCTCACCAGCACCACACAATGAGGCTGGACGTGGCACTGAGTGCCATGATCTAGGAATCACAGTGGTAGTGGATCAAGGGTTGGACCTGATGATCTCAGAGGTTTCTTCCAACCCAGTTAATTCTATGATTAATTCTATAGCCTGAGCAGAAACAGCCCCTGCCAGCCATGGGCAGAGAGAAGGGTTTGTTGGCTTTGTTTGCACAGAGCAGTGGTTGAAAACACAAAAGCAAGGGAGAGGTAAAAGACAGGTTCCCATAGGGAGAGGATGGGGAAGGGTCTGAGGAACTCAGGGCAACCAGAAAGCAGGTGGAGGTTTTGCTCCTATCAAAGCATAGGTGGTTTAGCACTGAAAACACATAGAACGGAGGACAGAAAACAGCATAAGGATGCTGGCTCTGATTCAAGATGAATCCAGCCCAAGCATTACACATATTAGCTATTTGTGAGCAGGGCTATTAAGTAACAAGAGCCAGGTGAACCACAGCATATCCACTGAACATGCCCTGTTCCAATAGCTGCATTGCAAGGCTGTGTTTCACTGAGTTTGTTCTGTCATCAGCTAAATACTACAAAGGTTTCACCAACAGTCTTCAGGCAGCAGAAATTAATTGGGAAGACAAGTCCAGACAGGTAGAGCTTTGTTTTCCCCAGGTCTATTGCTGAGGAAAGCAGAGGGTGCAGGGAGAGGAGTAGGGACAGTGCTGGCCTATTCCCAGCCTTGTGGTTAGTTTTTAGAACGTTTTTAACAATTCTGGAGGGACATAGCACAGATTACCAGTGGCAATATCAGCAAGTGTTAAAATCAGCATGTTGGACATACACATTTCACACAGAAAGTGTTATTCTTGCTATATCCAAAAGCTGCCATTCCCACCCAGAGCAGTCCTTTACCATCAGCTTTGGAATAGCCTCAGTGGGGTTTCTGCTGCCCAGCCTGCTTCTGGAAGCCCTCAGGCAGCCTTCCCTCAGAGAAGCGTGAGGAGGTTTGCAGGAAGCACAGGCTGAGCCCCTCAGCCCCATCCCCATGAAGAGCTGAGCACGGAAAGCCCCCAGCTCACTTCCCCCCACTATTTCACTTGTGTTCAACAGGTGGGAAATGTCCTTCCTGATCAGCATCCCGAGAAAAGCAGCTCCCCGAGGTGTTTGATTCCAACACACCTTTAGGTAACAGGAGCACCCAGGGCCTAAGGAGAGGGAACAGCCCTCTGACTGCTCACAGGTATGAGGAAGCCTTGAAACAAGATCTCTCTGGGTTCCCTGGCAGGGTGCCACCTCCTCCCACCACCGAGGAGCACAGCCAGGTGAGTGCTGTCCTGCCAAGGCTCTGTCCCCAGCATCAGGAACAACTCTGCTTTGGCCCCTACTGCAGGGACCAAAAGGGGTGGAGAAGAGGTGGCTCAGGGGGAACCTTATCACTCTCTACAATTCCCAGGAGGAAGGTTGTAGCCATGTGGGGATTGGCCTCTTCTCCCAGGTAACAGGACAAGAGGAAACGGCCTCGAGTTGTGCCAGGAGAGGTTTAGGTTGGAGGTAAAGGTGAGGAGGAAGACTGATCTTCCAGTGTGTTTCTCTCTGCTCTCAGAGATGTGTGAGATACCCTGGTGAGACGTGAGGCACAGACCCAGGCGTTGTCCTTGCCACAGCACTCTCCTCCAAGTGGAGAGGATGTGGGGGAAAACCACACATGGGCTGGGCACAGCACCCACCTGCTCCCACTGCTTGCAAAGGGCCTGAAAGGGCTCAGTCTCCCTCCCTGCACACAATAACAACCCAGGGGCAGCTGAGACACCTCAGGGGCACAGTTCCACCATGAACTTGCTGTGGTTCAGCAACCCTCAGGAATGTTGTGTCTGAGGAATAGGAACCTCAGCGACTGAGGTCTGCAGGATGTGAGCCCAGCCCTGCAGGAAAACGAACTTGCTACAGTGTCAAAACCCCAGGAAAACACTCAAGAGCTTGGCACTCAGGACATGTCCCCTGCTGTGGGCACCCCCCAGCTCCCACATGCCAGCTGGGTACCCCCCTGCCCACGGTGCAGAGCCCAGCACAGCTCTCTGCTCTGGAAAACAAACTCAGTAATTTGAGAAAAACGATGAGAAAGGCTCATGTTACACTCGATAACAACTTGCTGCCTCCTGCACGTCTGCTGAGCAAACCACCATTTCCTGCAGTGAGGTGTCAGGCGTGAAATATTTCACATGCTGGAGCAACCGTCACCTCTGCCCAGCGACAAACAGGCTCAGCCTTCCCTTCCTGGTGTTCAGTGCATAAATCAGGGTGCGTCCTCTGTGGCTGCTGGTGATTCTGTAACTGAGAACTCCCTGTCTTGCCTGGGGCAGCAGCAGCAAAAATGCTTGTGTAGCCAGTGTGGACTGAGCCTAAATCACTGTCTAGCCAAGTGTTTCTCTGGGGTGCAGCCTCACCTGCTGCTGCAGGAGCACTGCCAGAACTACCTGTGGGCATCACATAAGGCCATGCCTGAAGAACCAACCTGTTTCCTTGAATATCCTCTTTCCCCCACAGTTATTATGGGTTTATCCTTTCCTTCCACTCCACATCTCACCAACGGGATGAGAAATGACTCAGCTGTTACTCACAAGCCCACAGATCTGGCAGGCTGATCTCTGCAGAAGCATTAATTTCAGTTCTTATCCCTCCAAGCACTCATTGATTATCCCACCAAGTCCATACCCAATAAGTGCCAGCAGCCAATGTGGCCTGGGGCCACCAGGTCACATCCTGCTTAGGCCTCCAGTTCATACAGACTTGCTGAGCCCCCCACACTGACACAGACCAAGAGCAGCACACCCAGCCCATGGAAGGAAGGGGTTGTCCCCTCCCCAGCACACAGCAGGTCACACCTAGAGCACTGTGCTGACTTCCACATCTCCCCTCTATGAGAAGGAACTGACAAAACCCAGCAATAAGCCCCAAAAGCTTGAAACCACCAGCACAACCAAGGCACCAAGCCCTGGCTGCCAGAGGAGGGGGCGAGGGGAGTTGTTCTGCTGCAGAAGGAGAAGTTTGGGGGTTCATAGCACCCTCCTGCCAGGGGGGCTCCTGAGAGAGGGGAGCCAGGCTCTTCCCAGGCACATGGCAGGAGTACCAGGGACAAGGGGGAAAAGCTGAAATAACAGATTAAGCCAGGGTATCAGGGGATGTTTCTTCCTGCAAAGACAGCCAAGCAGTGGGACAGCTCAGCCAGGGAGGTTTCCAAGACTGCAAACAGCCCTCGAGTTGTGACCACAAGCAGGAGGCTGGAATACAGCCTTCTCCAGGTCCCTTTCCACAGGAATTATTCCACATGGCTCCTTCTGCCCTGTTCTTCCTGCAGCACTCAGATCACTGCAGGTGGTGCAGCTCATGAGCAGCTCTTTGCTTTCCCCTCCTGCCTAGTGCACTGATTTACCACCTGTTTTATCATCTTTCTTTAACCAGCAGCTGGCTTCAGAGGACTATTTTCTTGTTCAGTCTTGGTGGTGTTTCAGTTGGGGTCTGTGGTAAGTCTCCTGTTCTTCCACACCTCCCAGCCACAGGAATACCACATCCCTCACCTGTTCCATGTTTCTCTCCTTCACAGAAGTTCAACAGCACAAAGCTCCCAGGGAAGCCACCCACACCAGCTGCAAGAGCAGAGGTGAATCCCAACACACTGTACATGGCATTTCTACCAAAGCCTTTCACAGCAGCTATAGCACTCCATAAACTACTGTGCTGCATTAATATTCGCTTTATCAAACTCAGAAAAACAAGGAACCTAAACTTACTATCCAAGGAAAGATGAAGCACCAATAACAAGAAACACCCACACCCCTCCCTGCCTGAACCAAGAAATATTGCACCAAAAGCTCCCATGGAATTGTGGAAGGGGGAATTACCTTCACAAACTGGTGCTGCTGCTGGAAGATTCAAAGGTCCATCTGCTCCCCTGTCCCTGGCTCCAGGGGAACACCAAGGACAGCACAGGCAGCCCCTCTGCTGAGCTGTGAAGAGCCCAGCCTGCCCTGGGCTCTGCTGTACCACAGCTGTGCCCACAAGTGCTTTCCATTTCTCAGGAATTTAATTTCTCAAATAATTGGGGAGGCCAATTAGATGCAAGAACTAAAGCACAAGAGACCCCTTGCCCTCTATACAATGTGGAAAACTTCCCTGAAGGTGTTTTAATGTGCATTATTACTAGAATAAGCCACAGGAGACAATTTCTCATTTCTTACTGCAGTATATAGGAGCAGAGGGCAATTGCACAGAGGAGTTAGAAAGAGGCCATCGGTGCCTGGGAAGATCTTTCCTTGTTTGCCTGATACTCCCATTCACACAAGGCAGACACTGCCTGCCCTCAGGCCCCATTCAAATGGGAGAACAGGAAAAATAAGCACACAAGTGCCCTGGACAGTGGAAACAAAGAAAAGAACATGTGCAATGAAAGAGAGGGAAAACGAGAAATACTGAGGGAAAAAAAAAGGAAATTCTAGTCAGTAGAATTTGGCTTCTGCTGTGAATGGAAAAAAAAAAAAAGGAAAAGAAAAAATAAACTTTCATTTTGGAAACGCAACACTCTTAAAGTACCAGGGACACATCTGTGCAGGCAGCTCCACCAGAATGTTTTCCTTGTTTTCCTCTACTTTTCAGGGCACTCAGTTCTGC
Organism: Pachyramphus minor; assembly: GCA_013397135.1. Lineage (NCBI taxonomy): Eukaryota > Metazoa > Chordata > Aves > Passeriformes > Tyrannidae > Pachyramphus > Pachyramphus minor. The sequence continues at coordinate 1,364,517 of VYXB01008446.1, read as the reverse complement.
TCTTACACCAGTTTGATTCATGCCAGCCCACAACAGCCTGCAGCACCCACTGCATGGAAACCATTACATTTTACTGATCTTTTGAGGGTAAAACAGAATTAAACCCAAGAATTACTGCAGCAGCTTTAAGTCACATGCAGTTCAAGCAAGATGCAAACTTCCTTAGATATATTTCTAAAACTGCATTGGAAATCCCTGATCAAGAGTTATTAAAACTACAGGGTCTGGGTTTACCTGCCCTTTAATTCTTCACCCCGTGTCCCAGTAAATCAGCTTGGGCTCTCCTCTCCATCCCCAGCTGACTGGCAAAGCAGTGCATCCCCACTGTCAGGACTGCACTTCTGGCACCTCTCAACCATTTCTACCCTTGGTTACTGAGCAATAAAAATTTCAAATGATATCAGAGTACCTGGTACAGGGAGGAGCTGAGGCACTGCCAGCTCCCAGCCTGGCTCTGCTGCCATGGGAGCCCTGCTTCCAGATAAATGGATCTGCTGGCTCCTTTCCCTTCTCCCTCTGCTAAATAACACCACTGCAAAGCCTTGGCTGAAGGCAGGATGCAGCCACTGAGAATTGCCCCTGAGTCTACTGTTCCATGGAAAACCCCAGTGCTGAGCTCAGCTGAAGAGCTGCAGCTGCTGGTTACAACACTCCAATGCAAATGGAAATACAAAACACCCACAGGGTAAACAGCACCACACTGAAGCATGCAAAAAATGCATTACAGCAGCTCTACTTCCTATTTCCTTTTCCTTACAGCTCCGAAAATAATAGCTCCAAAGGTCAGGGGGCTTTCTGGGACAGTTGCTTGTAATCACACTGCTGTGGGAATGGCAGAGGACTCAGGAGCCACATCCCAGACACACCATTTCCATAGGATCATCATTTAGGTTGGAAAAGCCCCCTGAGCTCTGTGGCCAGAGCCCTGCAGATAGCATGGTGTACATATCTTACTCTAGCTTGTAGTCATGAATGAGGGAAATATTTTGCAGGAAGGTCAATAAATGCCCACTTGAAGACAAAATGCAATAGGAACATCAAAGATTCCTTTAAAACAGCTCAAGTATGTCTTTGTCTGTGGCTCTGAATCCCTGGTAAGCAACTGGTGAGAGGGCTTGGAGCCGGTGAAACAGGCAATGTTAGGAAATGGGAACTGAAGCAATATCTACGGATGGGAAAAGGGAAGTGGCTGGGATATTTCTCAGCTGGTTTCACATCCAGGCACCTCCTTTCATGCACCATCACTCCTGCTTTGTAAGGGGTGGAAAAGGGAGAGCTCAGTGCCAGAGCCCAGACTGCCCAGGGGGTCAGGAAACCACTGCACGGGGACTGACTCGAGGGGCACTTACTGAGGAGATCCTTCTCCTCTTGTGGGCTTGCTTTAGAATAGCCAAGTACACAGGAGGGTTTATGTTTCTGCTTTCTAATATTTACATACAAATAATCCACTTCAGTATCTGCCAGCACCACAACAGCCAGGAGATGACAGCCCCAGCTGTGCCCAGAGATACTGGGCTTGGTTTAATTTCCAACAACTCTGCCCGGCAGGGACTCCCCACTTCTTTCTGCTGGAACTTGCCATGAAGTACATTATTTAAAGACGTGTTTGGAGAGGCTCTTTTATTGCAAGTGTTTCCTCAGTACCAATTTGTAACTCATATTTTCACCAATCAGCTGCTTCATAGAACCACGGAATGGTTTGGGTTGGAAGGGACCTTAAAGACCACCCAGTTCCAACCCCCCACCATGGGCAGGGACAGCTTCCATTAGACCAGGTTGCTGAGAGCCCATCCAGCCTGGCCCTGAACACTTCAAAGTCTCCTCCTGAAGATCTCCCATCACTGGAGCACGGGGAGCTGGGGGTCTGTGCTCAGTGCCTGGGGGCTTCTACCCAGAGCAGCTTTTGACCTTCCATCAAAGGGAAACCTGGAGTCTCCACGACCATGAGCTGATGCAGCTGATGCTGGTCCCCACCTCAGAACAATCTGCCACAGGTTCATTTCTCACCATCTTTTATCAAGAGTGATTTAGAAACAGCAGCAGAGAGAGGCAATGTGATGACTGAACTTACCCTCACCTCGAGGCAGCCTGGGGAATATTAACCACAAACTTGCAGTGAACACATCCACAGCCACAGGGTTTTTTCTTTTTTTTTTTACTCTTTTTTTTTTCTTTTCTTAGTTTTTTTTGTTGTTTTTTTTT
>VYXB01008446.1:1320067-1362306 GCA_013397135.1 Pachyramphus minor | reverse complement strand
TTGTTTTTTTTTTTTTTTTTAGCTCACCAGCCACGATACTTGGATTCAGGACTGATTCAAACATCTTTATTGCACTTTTCCCTGTGGTGTCCCTTTGTCAGCTCAGACACACAAGTGAGAGCTCTCCCATGGCCACGGCTGGAGATGCTGGGTGTGCAGACCATCAACTGCTGCTCCAGGAGAACCACAACCCTTCTTCCAAGAGAGGAGATTTCCCAGCCTTGCCTTCATCCCGAGCCTCTTCTGACTATAAACTGTGTGTCAAGGGCTGCAAGGAAAGGGACAATGTTAATATATTGAATACCACTGTGTTTCTAGAGCAGCTTATAGAAAGTATTCCTGCTATGTCAAAGTGTATTCATTTCTTCCCATAGTGATACTCATTATCCCTGCAAGTGTGTAAATATGTTTTTACCACACTGCCTTCAAGGCAGCTGACAGCACATTACCTGTGATGTATTTTATCTTCTGCCACTGACATGTCTGCCTACACCCTCCCATCTCACAACCTAATTCTGGTTACTTCAGAATTTTCCTGTTTCCTAAGTTATTTATCTTATACAAAGGTAAGTTATTTATCTATACACAATGTTTAGAGATGAAAGCCAACATGCTGTCATGGACAGGACTTGGAGCTTCATTCCCTGCAAAAGTGGCTGATGACAGCAGATGGACTTTCCTCAGCCACAAGGCAAACAAGGTATATACTGTAATTTCTTTATAATTATTATTTTTTGCTGGTTGAACCAGTTCCTTTGTCAGTAACAAAAAAAAGAAAAAGAAGGTTGGAAATAGCTGATGTAAACTCCAGACAAGCTCTTGCAGGAGCTCGATCACTTCCCAGCCAGTCATGCTCCGCTGGGACTGACTGGTGTCACCCTGGGAAGAGCTGCACTCTTATCCTGGATTCACAGGGTTTCAGAGCACATTTAGGCTGAATTGGACAACAGGGGTGGCTGCTGACAGTCCCACTTGTTTATGGACCTACTGGAAAGTCACACAAACTGGCATTGCTCCCATGGCTTCTGTCAGCTGCACCTCGAACACACCAGTGCTGGTGCTGGGTGAGGAAAAGCACAGGATCATGCAGCACTCACTCGATTACATCAGGAAACAAGATGAAATCAAATACTTGAATGTGCAGAGCATAGTTTGTCTCAAATGACTGAAGCAAACATTGAAATAGGAGGGAGAGCCCATCTTCTCATCTCAGTGTTTTTGTCTCAGAAAATGTGAGTTAGACCAAAAGGGAATTTCCAACAAGTACCTTTGAATTTTGCTAAAATCACCCCATATAAATATAAAATCAAAATAAAATGTTTCAGTCGTGTTTGTTAAGAAAGAACTAAAATCAACAACACAAAGAACTGCTGCCTTGCTAAACTGAGTGGATATATTTAATTTGTGCTCAGCCTGACCATGACTTGTGTCCATCTGAGCCACCACCAAGCCACAAACTTTCTATGTAATTTTTGCACTTTCTGACCCCACTTCTGTGGGTCCTTGCCCAGAGCACACTGCTCATAGCACAAACTACTGAAGTTTCAATGAAATCTTGGAGCTGCCCCCTGGATGTTCCTGACTGCTGGTGAGACCATTCCCAGGGGATGCACCCCTGATTCCTGAGGCCCTGTTCTGGTAGTGAGGAGCACCATGGTGGGTGACTGCTCCCAGAGTGGGGCTCAGTGCAGACCCTTCTGATGCTGTATTTGGAACACCTGGGTTTTCAGCTTTGTACCTGACAATTCTTTTCTCTCCATTAATGCCAGACTCATGAGCCAAGAAAAGGAAACCAACAGTGACATAACACCACTAATATTAATAAGTTGAGTCACAGTCATCATGTCAAAATTTCCTGTGAAGATTGTGTTTGATTTGCTTACGTTGCTGTTTTTTTTAAAGTGGACGCAAACCCCTTTAGAGCCCATCTAAACACGAGCCAACAAAGGCAAGTCAACCTTCAAACGTGCAGGATGTTAAATAGGTGCACTCCTCAAGGCAGCCTGAGCCCTCACCATGAGCTGTGGCATCAGGTTGTCCTGTCCCCCCTGCAGCAGCCTCTGCCCTCTGAAGCTCCTGTCAGCGCCAGCGCGGTTCTCGCAGCTATTTCTGGCAGCGCCGCTCTGCAGCCGCCAACTTCTCAGACTCTTTGTGTGATCTTTCAGAACTTCCTCCAACCAGGGTTTTTTTTTTTTTCTTCCGTCCTGAGCTCAACATTTTTACTCTTGCAAGGTCAACCAGAAGGCATCTTGCCTTGGCACCGTTCCTATCTGCCTGGCCCAGTCACAGCAGTTCTTACGACCGGTGCCAGCTGCCGGGCGGGTGCAGCGGGGTGGGAGGAGGGGACACGACTTATTTACTAAGAGCTCATCAAAAACTCTTTCTGTAGAGCAAATTCAGCCCCTTTGGAGCTAAAAGGACAAGGATTTGGGTGGTTCCCTGTGGGAAGGCAGTTCCCAGGCAGCTTCCCGCAGGATATTTGCTTTGCAGACTGAAGGTACTGGAGGGTGTTGGGGGTCAAGGGCATCACACAAGAGAAAAAAAGGGATTATCCCACTCTATTCAGTGCTTGCCACACCACATCTGGAATACTGTCTTCAGTTTGGTCTCCACAATACAAAAAAGATGTGGACAAGCTGGAGAAGGTCCAGAAAAGGGCCACAAAGGTGGTCCAAGGATGGGAAGCTGCTGTAAGAGGAAAGGCTGAGACAATTGCAGTTGTTAAACCTTGAGAAAAGAAGGTCCCAGGGGAGACCTTATCACCATATTTCACTATTTAAAGGGTGGCTACAAAGAAGATGGAGCCTCCCTGAAAAGACCAAGGGTAATGGGGACAAGTTACTCCTGGGGAGATTCCAATTAGAAAAAAGAGCAAAGCTGGTCATAATGAGAACAATAAGCCACTGGAATAATGTTCCTGGGGAAGTGGTGGATTCCCCAATGTTGGATACTTGTATGATTCAGCTGAGCAGGGTGCTGAGCCATCTTGTCTAGACAGTGCTTTTGCCAAGAAAGGTTGAACCAGAAGACCCCTGACATCCCTTCCCACGTGGGATTCTGTGATTCTATTTTTCTTCCCATTCCTATTTTTCACACCCATTGTTGAGTCTGTGTTGGGTTCCCTGCCCTGCAGCTGGTGTGTGCCAAGTTACTGAACGTGGGGGGAAGGCAGAGGGACTGACACTGGGGGGTGTTGGTGCCCAGGCACCGTGAGCAGACACAGCCTGACACACCCTGACACACCTGACACACCCTGACACACCCTGACACACCCTGACACACCCTGCAGCACAGAGAGCCTGCTCAGCCCCAGCCCTGCAGATCCCCAGTGTGAACCCTGGCACACAAGGCCCCTGGAGAGCCAGGGGTGCCCATCAAGGAGGGCACACCCCACACTGTCCATGGTGGTTACAGCAGAGCAGGACTGAGCCGCTCGCTAAGGAAGCCCCAAGGGAGCAGCGGGAGGTGCCAGTGCCTCACCACCCTCCCAGGGAAGAATACCCAGTTCCATTGTGGAATTCTGGCCCCCCTGCTCCTGAGCCAGGCTCAGCTGCTGCCCCAGGCAGGGCAGGGCTGCAGGAGGGACGGGGCACAGCAGCAGCTGAGTCAGCCCTCACACGTGATAAACTGTTGAATCATGCTTTCAGTTTCTTTTGGTTTCAATAAATTGCAACTGGGGAGAAATCACGTGATGCCATGCTCTCCCAGGAAAATCCCAGATGGATTTGCATCGTTTGGAGTAAAACCCATCCTTCTCCCTTATTACCTAATTACCTTAAAATGTGTCTCCTCTTTTGTGCTCAGCATCAGCTCCTGCTAGAAATTCCCAACAACTCCCAGCAGTTTCCAATCAGTTGCCACTTCTGCAGGCAGGACATGATGGGCACAGCTTGTTCCTTGGGGCAGCTGGATGAGCTGCCAGTGGTGCCCATCTGTGGAGCACGTGTATGTCTGCATGCCCCAAACCTTCCCATTCCCATTTTTTCCCATGTGACAAACCATTTCTCTTCAGCTCTCTGAGAGTTTCTGTAGGAATAATGCTTCATCTCAGGAACACCTGAACATCTGTTATCACCTTAATCAAGCCTTGATTCATTCTAGCAGTTAAACAACAAAGCCAAGCCAAGAGCATAGAGAAACCTTGGCTGGCTGATTATCTACCTAAGAAACTCTCATAATTTCACTCACCTTAATGATCTGGATCCACAATATAGAGAAGGTCACTGGGGGAACTGCTCGACATCAACAGGAAGCACGAACATGCTTAAGGGAGATTAGGATCAGGAAATGTGCCACTATTTGCTTTTCCTCTCTGTCCTGTCCTTCCATCACCTCTAAATCAGGAATACTGACATCTTTCTTAGCCTACAGACACATACTGAACACTTTGTTGATGATTATAGAGAGGTTCAGGTGAAAAGGGTTGAAGAAGTGAAAGCACAAAAGGCTGTGGGTGGATCAGGAGAGCCAGAACCCTGAAGTGCTGAGGCTCAGGGGAGTGTGGGCTGCAGGATTCCTCTGCAGGCAACCCTGGGTGCAAAATGAGCCCCAAACCAGGCTCAGGAAGTGCTCTGGAAACAAATGAGAAAGGCAAAGAGCTATGGTTAAGTACCTGGGGAGGTGTCCCAGACAAATACTGCTTTTCAGATTTATTATGTTGCACAGGTTGCTAGAGATCCATAAAGGAAAGCCTTATTTCTCCTTTCCTGCCTAGAAGTCAGAATAACTTGGATCATTTCTTCTTATCCCTGGAGTTTGGGACAGGAAAAGATACTCCCCATGGCAGCTGGAAGGGTTGTTTCAGGGTTATAATAGTATGACTAAATTAAAGCTAAATTGTATAAATAAGTCTGGCAAATATTGGCTGTAACAGAACTGCAAACCTGAAGTGCTAGCTGAATTTCTTAAATAATCATAATTAAATCAACTCTATCTCCAATAGCAACTTATTATGCTGTAGAGCAGGATTCATTTAGCTGGATGGTTCAAATTTTTATGAGTGCATTTTATAATCCCTATATATCAGAGTCCAGCAGCCAAAATTATGACTGCTATTAGGCTGCAATTAATTGGGTATGAAGCACTCTGCCCATTTCATTGTGTAAGCACAAGAACAAGCCAAAACTTTCCTGCCAATCTGCTTTTTTCTTTAGCCAAAACCTGAGTTTTTGCTGAAGCAGTTTACTTGCAGCCATTATTTGCATTCCAGGGAGGTTCCCTCAGTGATATTTGTGATGTTCAGTGGGTTAAGTGCTGCTGCAGTTTTCTGTGACAGAAGCAAACCCCTTTAGTTTTGCCACTTTTCTGGCACACGCTCATACCTTGCTTTGGGCTGAGCTGTTCCTTTCCCCTGAACATGCCATAACAGCCCTCACCAGCCTGTTTGCCATCAGCCCTGCACGTCTCTGCTGCTTCACCCCAATTTATGGGAAGCAATATTTTACATCCTGGTGACTCAAGGCTCTCACAGCACATCATAATTCCTTATTTATGGCGCAGTGACCCTTCCCCAGGCTCCCCAGCCCTGCAGAGCTAAAGCCATTGTGGACACTCCTCAACACAGCTATCCTGACTCCCATGGTTGGGTTTGTTCCTTCAAACCACAGGATTTATTCCCAGAGTGTCTAATTCCGGCTTAATTCAGCCTCTGTGGCCAGGATCTGCAGCAGAGCTGGTGTGACAGTGACAGTGAGGGGTTCTGCTGACCTGCTGTGGCAAAGGCACACACAAGGATCTCCAGCTCCCTGCATGCACTGAGTTATTTCTCAGTCCCTTACTGCCAGCTTCTCCAAGTTACACTGAAGCAATACAGGATTTGGTTACATACTTCAAGATAACAGCAATAACAACCAGATCACGGGAGCAGGAATCAATGACCCAGCAGTGGTAACCCATGTTTACCACCTCACCCACCTCCTGCCAGCTCTCTGTGCTTTTATCATCATCAGAGAGTCACAAACACAGACTGGTTTGGGTTGGAGGGGACCTTAAAGCTCATCCAGTCATATAGTCCCCATGGGCAGGGACACCTTCCACCAGCCCAGGTTGCTCCAAGCCCCCTCCAGCCTGGCCTTGGACACTCCCAGGGATCCAGGGGCATCCACAGCTTCTCTGGGCAACCTGTGCCAGGGCCTCCCCACCCTCCCAGGGAAGGATTTCTTCTCAATGTCCAATCCAACCCTCTCCTCTCTCAGTTTGAAGCCGTTCTCCCTCATCCTGTCACTGCTCCCTTGGCAAGAGACCCTTTCAACTTCTGCATTTGCTGATCAGCTTCAAACCAGCATCAAAGGCAACCACAGAATACTGCTACCTTCTTTTTTCCTTTGTGTTCTAATTTCCTTAGCAGGGTGTGTCCTCCAAGATCATAATACCAACACAGGAAAGTTTCTGCTAACAGGGGCTGGGTCCTCAGGGCTGTCTGTGCACTGCAATGCAACCCTTGGAAACCAGACTCGGTCACAAAGAGGTGTCCAAAGCAAACATGTCAACATTAGAAGCCCTAACAAACAAAAAACTCCCTTGAAAGCTACGATCCTTCCTGCTCAGCAATCCTGGAGTCACGTTCTTGGGCTCATTCACCTGCATCAGGCTCAAAAGAGCCCGAGAGTCCCCAGGGCAGCTGCCACCAGTGCCCACCCTGCACTGGGGCCATGTGGCACACTGGGAAGGCAGAACTCAGCCTGGACATGCCCAGGGGCAGAAAAACAGCTGCAAGGTCTGCCAAGTAATCCAGCCTTGCAGCTGAGTGTATTTCTAAGGGGGTCTGGCAAGCCTGGCTCCGTGTCTCCAGCTGTCATGGGGACGTGGCTGCTCCAGGCCACACAAATGCCCAGGGGAGGGCACAGGGAGAAGGGGCACAGGGAGAAGGGGCACAGGGTACCTCTGCCTTGACATGAAGGAGACCCAGGACCAGGACTCCTACAGCCCAGAGTGTACAGCAAGCAGCAGTTACAGACACAACTCCCAGTCCAACAGTTTATTAATAGTCCACCTGTATTACTTACAAAAAAAAGTCTTAGCCACCAGGGATTTTTTTCTTTTCCCCATCATGTTTCCAAGGCAAATGAACACCCATTATCAAACAGGTTTGCTGACTACAACAGAGGAAAATCCTATCACTGAACACTCACAACGTCTTTTTTGTCTCTTGCTCCACGTAAGCTCACAGTTCTAAACAAAGGAGAACAGGCAGGATAAATTACAGAAGAAAATGTACTTCAACAGATCCATTTCTTTTTTCCTGAAACTGTCTTGATTCTGTTTATAGTGGCTGGAAAACAGCATCCTCTGTTCTCCTCAAACAACAAACAAACTCCAAGCTCATGATGAGATTCCCATATCAAGGTCACAGGCCTGGTTTTGCTGTAGCGTGCACTGAGTGCTGTACTCAGGGCAGACTCAAAACCCCATTTAAAATGGGCTAAATACCAACAATTAAAATAATCTGCTGAACAGGAGAAAAAGCACTTAGGGAATGTTTTTCTCTCAAAAGGAAAGAGGAAAGTGGAAAAGCTTGTGGGTTGTCTTGCTGTCCATGCTGAGGAAGCTGCGGTGCTGCAGCAGCAAAGCTCCTCGCTGCAGGGGTGAAACCAGGACTTTGCTCTGTCTCCTCCGGGCTACACCCAAGCAGGAAGGAGGGTAGTTCAAAGGGAGAAGGGGTGGCTCACTGCTCAAACCATTCTCAAAAACAGAAGTCATTTCCCAGCTGAGGAACTCACCTGGGGCCTCAGTGCCTCCAAACAGCAGCTGTGGCTCTCACGGCCAACAGCAGCCACTCCATGCTGGGGATTCAGGCAGGGGCCTGACAACCCCTGGTTCCAAGTGTCACCCTAAACCTCCCCTGCTACACCTTGAGGCCATTTCCTCTTGTCCTACTGCTTGTTACCTGGCAGAAGAGACTGTCTCCAGCAGTCTCCAACCTCCTGTCAGGCAGCTATAGAAAGCAAGAAGGTTCCCCCTGAGCCTCCTTTTCTCCAGGCTGAGCCTCACCAGATCCCTCAGCCTCTCATCATCAGACTTGAGCTCCAGACCCTTCCTCCTCTGGACATGCTCCAGCACCTTAAAGTTTTTCTTGTCATGAGGGGCCCAAAACTGAACCCAGGATTCATCAGTGCCCAGCACAGGGTGACGGTCACTGCCCTGCTTTCTGCACAGCAGGAGCTGGGTTTATTTGCACTGGATATTTGATATAAATTAAAGGTCTAGTGGAGCCAGCTCTTCCAAAGCTCCTTCACGTGCTGAGGGTCCTCCCATACTGATGCTTGCTATCACCAGACACACACTACACTCTTGTTAACCACAACACTTGTCCAGAGGAAGATGATGCAATGGTTGCATGGGAAGTGTCAGCTATTTTGTACAATGCTGTTTATTGTTTCAGAAAAGAGACTTCTGGAATGGAATGGTTACTGCCATGTTTACTGACCTCCTCAAGAAGGCTTTTGGCTGTGCCTTTTCTTTCCTTTAAGGGAGGGAAAAATATCAGGATGGGAAAATTGGTGCATGTTAGTGAAGAAGAGAAATCAAGCGGGACTGTTCCTGACCCAGGCTCCTCCTCTGCACCCACTCAGGCTTCTCCTGGGGGCTGAACTCCAAGGGTTGAGCAGATAAGACAATCCGTTTCTCTATCTAATCTCTTCTCAGCTGCATTATCTCAGCACAAACACACAGTTGGTTTCTCCACTGCTCAGTTAAACTCCCTCAGAAGGAGCAGCAGCCACGGTGCTGCCTGGGGTGCAAACAGGGCTGGGGGAGCTGGTCCATCCTCCCCTGGCATTGCTGGCAGACATGGCACTGCTCTCCCAGGAAAGGAATTTGGACCCATGCAAATATCTCACTTGAGTTAAAAAGTGTGCCTGCTTCCTCCTCTGCAGCTTGGAGTTATCCTTCTCATAAGGGGCGTAGAACCAGCTCAGCTTCATCAGCTCCAGCCTTCACCATCACTGACCTCATGCCATGACCACGTTACCTCACACACCAACAAAGAAAGGACTGCAGAGGGACTGGGGCTACTGGGGACAAACATTCCTGCAGCATCTCTAATTCCCAAGGCTGGCAGCCCACTCTCCCCAGGAAGGAGCGATGCTGTTTTTAAGCCTGCAGGACCTGGAGGTCCCCATGTTTCAGTAATCCTGCAGGACCTGGAGGTCCCCATGTATCAGCAATCCTGCAGGACCTGGAGGTCCCCATGTATCAGCAATCCTGCAGGACCTGGAGGTCCCCATGTTTCAGTAATCGTGCAGGTAAATGCTTTATGCAGCCAGAATAAAAGTAAAGCTTTTCAACAGGTGTTGTGGGAAACTCAGACAAAAGAGGGCAGAAGCTCAAACTTTGTCACCTCCAAATCTCCCTGTTCTGCACCTTCCACCATCAGATGGTGCAAAAGCAAAAAGCTGTTTCATCTGTGGAGCCATGAGCAGACAAAGCTGCTGAGCCACGTCCAGGGGTCAAGAGCCACCTCTGATTCACCCAACACCCTTTCCTGTAACAGACTGGGAGAACTAGTTTTGCAGCTCTTATGTTAGCTAATTTGCTGATGAAAACAAGGTGCTTGTCAGGGAAAGCCAGTAAGTGGGCTTTATTCAGCTTAATCATTGTGTTAATTGTAGGAGATGAGCACTATTTAAGTTGTATAACTCCTGTACAATCTCCTTAGATAGGGTTCACTGAAAACAAGAGTTTCTCAGCCATGAAACCACCTTTTCTTCAACAGCAGGTGAGAATCACTTCCAACAGCTGACAGAGGCAAAAAGAAAGGAGAAGCTGCCCCGAGGCTCTTCACCACAACCACCAAGGTCAATAAAGTCACACAAGGGGTTCCCTTTTCTCCAGGGACACAGGCTTAGCTGGGAGGGGCTTCTTTGGGCAGAATAAGTGTAAGTTGTGGACACATTTTGCTAAAACTGATGCAAAGGCTCTATAAGGCAAAGGGGACTGTCTCAAACTCTTCTGAAGTCACCGAGCACTTTTACCAGCAGGTTAACTGACAGGTAAAGGGGCAGGACAGGTGAGGACACCCCACTTTTCCTTTGCCTGTTTCTTCAATCAAATCCACCTGCAGTTTCTCACCACACCCAGTCCACTTCTGCTCTCCTGCAGGTCCCTCTTCTGCATCTCTCTCCTACAGATAACCCCTTCCAGGTTTCCTCCTGTCTCCCAGGCACCAGAGCTCTGCCTGCATTCAGTGTCCAGCGATTTCCCCACAGCACCCCTGTACTGAAAAATGTGGAGTGTTTAAACAACATGACTGACTTTGCTCTTTTGAAGCTGCTGAGGCTGAGCTGGCTCCAGGACAGGGCTGTGTCTGGCACATGTCCACGGCTGCTCCAAAGAGATAAGTGTGGCTGCCACAGCAGCTCGAGATGGGACAGGAAAGGGTGGGATGGGCATCAGAGAGAGAACAAGCCATGACAAACATGAGCAGGAGACTGAAACTCCTGATGAACCAGAGACACTGACAAGGGACTGCAGACCTCTGGGGCCACGAAGGGAAGAAAGCCCCCCAGAGCTGCCTGGCACATGTTGTGAGCCTCAGAGTGACAGCAGAGCCTTTGGGCCCCAAGGGTAAGAAAGTCCTTGTGGGCCCAGGCATGGCAAGGGTTTAGGGAGGATGGCATAGACTCCCTTGTGCCTGTCAGACAGCACAGCTATTGTGTACAGCAGATATTTGGATTAAATAGAAACACAGAAACACTGTCGAGGAAGAGGGACAACTGCCAGCTGGTGAGAGAAAAGGTGGTGAGTAACAGGAAGTGTAGAGAAGGGCAAAGGGACTGGCAGCAAACCACATGCTCACCCATGCACTCAAAGCAAAGCTCTGGCACAGGATTTTGATCTCAGAATGGTAAAACAAAACTCAGTACATTCATTTCTTCCTTACAGGTCTGACAGGACCAGCAGCTCTCTACCCTCAAGCTCAGATGCTGCTCCAGGACCTCTTGGAGCTGTTGCTCCTTTTCCAGAGCTCCTCAGGATCTGGAAGCTCTTCAGAGTGCCCAAGTGCCCCTCAAGCAGCAAATGTTTGGCACTGAGAAAAGCCCCCTCCCTCTTCCCCCTCCAGATGCAGAGGTGGAGGCTGCCCTGAAGTGCCAGGTGATGGCAGAGCTCTCCAAGCTCTGAGAGCACACGGAGTGTGTGACTGTGGGACCTTGGCTGCACTTGGAGCATCTTCTCTGAACCTCACCTGACATCTCCACATGCTCCTGCTCCACATCCTCACCCTGGCCCCAGGCACTGGGAGACTCCTTCCCATGGCAGCTGGCCCTGCTCACCACCCTGGGGGATGGAAGGAGGCAGGAGAGGAGCGTGCACGGCCCCTGGTCCACACCACCCTTGAGCAGTGCTGATGTGCCTGGCTCTCATTCCTGCACACAGCTCACTGTGTTCACCTTCAGGGCAGTGTAAGGGCAGCAGCACAGTGGTGGTCACTCCTGTCTTGTCTTGAGTGGACATTCCCCACTGCCATGGCCAGGAGAGATGGCAGCACAGGGGCTGGGACAGCAAGGAGCCCCTGCAGCCACCAACACTTGCAGAGACATTCTGCAGAATAAGGCAATCCAGGATGGAGCCCAGCAAGGGATGCAACAATGTGTGCTGCCACCCAGGACTCCTCCCAGCCTGCCAGGGCTGTTCTGGGGCAGCTCCTCCAGCCAGCACCCAGGGCCACCCACAGGTCCCATGGGTGCCACCGGCCTCTGCAGTCCCCAGAGGAACACACAGCTCACCTCCACACAGGGTGTCCCTTCTGTCCTCTCCTTCCAGCCTCTTCTCCCATGGGCTTCCCTATGAAATTCCAGTCCAGAAGAGAAGTCATCCAAGAAGAAGCCTTTACCCACGGTGGGAACATCAGAATCAGCACTGGGGGGAAGGAAGGGCTCTGTCCTGTGCATTGTCCCACCCGAGAACTCCCCAACAGAGATGGGGAGAGAGCAGAAGATGCCAAGAAAGGGCCAGGAGCCCGAGCAGAGAGTGTGTTGTCCCACACCAATCCCTCCTCCTGTGTCCTTCTGCAACCTCCCACCAGCCCTGAGAACGCAGCCAAAGGTGTCCTGCACCCCTGAGAGCTGAGCTGTGCCCACGTGCTGCCTTTGGTCATGCAGTTTGGGGCACACCTGACTCTGCACAGACATCTTGGGCTAAACAGGCTCCTTGAAGCTGATTTATAGTCAGGGAAGACTTGGTCAGTGGAGCATAACACACTGGGCTGGAGCTGAACTGGACGTCCAAGCAGTCGAGGTGAGGAGGCAGAGAGCAGCACTGGGAGGGGACAGCTGAGGTCAACAGCTTCAGCAACTCACATAAACATCCTTGAAGCTTTCTAGACTGCTGGGACATGGCTGGGTCAGGAGCTGGGCAGGGCAGAGGGCATGGAGTGACAGTCCAGAGCGAGCCAGCTCTTCTGCAGCCACCCATGGAGATGCATCGCTCCAGAGGCAGAGCCTGTGAGCCATCAGGACACTGCCAGAGCCCCTGCTCCTCCCCAGCCTGCATGGAGGGCCCAGGAGAAATGCCCAAGGAGTCTGCTGGCTGCAGGGGACTTGTTTTGGAGGCATGTGGGGGAGCACCCTCACTCCAAGCCAGCCTGGCACTGCTGCTGGCCCCCAGCCAGGATGGAGCTTGGTCAGAGCACACTGGCTGTGCTGCTGTACTAGCAGCTGTGGTTTGGAACAAACATTTCTGCTCTGAAGGCTTTTCTTACTAACTCAGTCGGATTATTACATATAAAATCTCCACCTCAACCCAAGAAGCAGAAATAGAGCCAGTTTTAGGTGTGTGTTAGCACACACGTGGAGCAGGATTTGCTTTGCAGCAGCAAGTTAATCATAAAAGCAGTCTAGTCTGTGGCTTGTTTGCAAACCAGAAAGCAGAAGATAAGAAAGGGCATCTGTGGTGAGGGTGCTGGAACCTGGGTGCTTTCGACACAGCTGGGACAGAGACTAATACCACCCACAATGCCCATGCACTGTGCCCCACTGCCCACCCTGCATCCCAAGGGCAACTTTGAAAGCCCTGATAATATTCCTGGTATAAATACAATGAGGGGAAGAAAGACTATGAGTCTGGGCTGATTCCTGGGGGAGAATGTTCCCTGACAGAGCAGGAGTTGAAGATTCAGCTGCATCCACCAGTGTCCTTGGAAGCCAGTGCAGCACAGAGTGCTCAGCTCCCAGTACCATAAACTGGTGCCAGTGTTCTAGACCTGATAAGCTGAAGAAGACCCCATAGGCCAAAGTCATCCAGTGTTTCCTGGTGTCAGAGCTCATACACTTTTCTCAGTGATGAATTTGTGTCTTAAGGTGCAGAATCATAATGGGCTCAGGTGCTTTGGGAGCAACATTTTGATGGAGAAACAACATGGGCACAAACTCAGACTCTGAACACCGAAATCCCCCAACTCACATTGTTACAAGAGATCCTTGCTGAGGCAGCACAGATGTGTCTGTGCTGGCCCTCACCCATTCCCTGCAGCAGCCAAAGGGTGCCCCCTCTCTGGAGGTTGTTTCTGAACTGCCCAAGTGTGCTGTTCTCATTTTGCCTTTCTCTGAACTGCCCAAGTGTGCTGTTCTCATTTTGCCTTTCTCCAGCCCCCCCATTGCAGGGGGTGTTACTTCACTAACTCTTCACTAACCTACAGGTGGGCTGGGGGAAAGGCAAGTCCTGGGCATGGCCTCAGCTCTTACCTATGGAGGGCTCTGTTCTCAAAGGGAAAACAAAGACCAACAGCTGTTGCTAGAGGAACACACTGAATTTCATCTGCCAAGACAAGGGTAAAGCCTGCGGCACTCAGCTCCACAGCAGCTCCCTGTGGGGGCCCCTGTCCTCCATCCTCAGCAGCTGCTAGTCTAGTCTTAGTCCAGCCCCAGCTTTACCCCAGCTCACACAATTCCACTGGTCTCCACTAAATTTGCATTTACTTCTCCCCCTCTTCAGGTTCCTGACCTTGGTCTATTCTTCCTTCTCTGGCTCCACCAGCAGCAGCATGGACCAGAGCTACAGTGAATACTTGAGATAGAACAGAAGGAAATTAAGCTTATAGTTTATTACAATTTGTGCAAATCAGCTAATACTTGGGCAACAGATCTTTACAAACCCTTTTCTCCCTTCCCAGATATAAATTCCTTGCTGGAGCTGAGAGAGCAGTGCTGCTCCAAGGAAAGGTCACCAGAACTATGGCCATCTGAGAGCCAAGGGTCAGTCCTTGCCTCCCTCTTGGCTGGAAGAAAACAAATGAGTGCAGAAAGGAAAGCCAGGCTGAGGCTGACATCCAGGACATCCTGACATTTTCAGCTCAAACAACTGAAGTTGGCAGAGTTATAAGCAACTGGAAACTCGAAGATAGGAACTTGCAATGGGATAAACTGAACAATCAGAGTACTGGGCAGCAGCCAGAGACCTGCAGTTCGGGGAACACACGCACCAAAGAGCCCCCCAGACACAATCATAGAGCCATTGAATGATTGCAGTTGGAAGGAACCTTAAAGCCCATCCAGTGCCACCCCTGCCATGGGCAGGGACACCTCCCACCAGCCCAGGCTGCTCCAAGCCCTGTCCAACCTGGCCTTGGACACTTCCAGGGATCCAGGGGCAGCCACAGCTTCTCTGGGCACCCTGTGCCAGTGTTTTACTATCTCTAAGCGATAATTACGTGCGAAGGTCTGACTTGCAGAGGCTCCAACGGGAGCTCGCAGCCCCCGGCGGGACGCGGGAGCGGGCGGAGGGAGCTGTACCCCGGCTCACCCCGAGGGGCCGTGAGCGCTCCCGGCCGCGGCTGCCCAAGGAGGGGAAGGAGGGGAAGGAGGAGAGGCCAAGGGACCGGGACGGCACCCGGCGGAGCTGCTGCTCCATCCCCGCTGCCAGACCCGCCGGCCCCAGCCCCCGGAGCCCCTTCCCGGGCATCCCGGCCCCGCTCCCTCCCGGCCCGGTCCCTCTCTCCCTCTTACCTCCCCCGGCTCCCCCAGCCCGGTCCGGCCGTGGCCCCGCTCCGTGTGACAGCGCCCGGCGCTTTCGCTTTCCCTTTCCCGGGGAAGGAGGGGCGGCCCCGGCTCCCGGCCGCCCCCGGGGAAGGGGCAGGGGGAGCCGGGGCGGGGGGAGCCCGGGGGGACCCGCCCGGAGCCGGGGGGACACGACCGGGCTGCGAGCGAAGCCACTTCCCCAGCCCGTGTCTGGCAGTCCGTCCCTGCCCCAGGGATGCTCCCCGCACCTGCAGCAGCACAGGTGAGCAGGATCTTCAGCTCGTCACCCAGAGGACCGCAGGGCTTTGACAGACGTGCGGATGTGGTGTTTGGGGACTTGGCAGTGCAGGGCTAAGAGCTGGACGCGATGATTTTAGAGGGTACTTCCCACCTAAAGGATTCTATGAGCCCCTGTAGCTCCCACACGGTGATTTACCTCCTGAAGTGGAAGCGCTTGGGATAATGGGAGGGACTTTCCTCATGGGAAAGCAGTCCCGTAGCAGGAGAGCTCTCTCTGAGCCAGCCCTTCTCTGCAACTAAGAGCAGCAGCTACATGGACTCGGGTGGCTTGAATAAAGCTATTGGAGCACTAACAGTTCTGATGGCTAAGGCACAATTAATGAATAAATCAAAAGAAAATTAACTTGGTCCACCCCAGGAGAAAAGAACCTTCCAGGTGGCCATAATTAAGATGCTTCAGGAAGTCTCACTCTAGCCAGGATCCAACAGAGAAAGAGCTTCCCAACACCAGCACAGCCAAGGGGAGAAGAGCTGGGGCTCTCAGGAGCACTTGGCAGGAAGGAGGAACCTCTTCAGCTGGTCTGTGTTGCCCTCCTGCACAGCTGCTTGCTCCAAGAGGCAGCTGCTGCTATCAGGAATTCTCACTCACTGACTGCAGGCTTTAAAGGTATTTTCTTCAGGAATTTAATCAGTTCTGGTGTTCTTAGGCAGCTGCTTATCAGTCATATTATTTACCTTGCCTCGAAGTAAAGCTGAGGTAGGAGCCAGCAGCAGGGACACTTGCAGTTTGTCAGGAGGCAGGCAGAGGCAAGGGATGGAGGTAAGGCCTGCTGGCATGAGAGGTCAAAGATGCCCAGTTCAAGTGAGGCAGAAAAACTGCCTCCCTGCAGCCAAGGACATCCATCTCCAGAAACTACTGGCTCTACAACGACTCCTGATCTAAGAAAAACCACGGGGCACAGGCTGCTAAAAGCACCAGGGGTTTTACCTGAAACCACACACTGGTTGGGGTTGGAAGACACCTTGAAAATCATCTCGTTCCAACCCCTGCAGGGACACCTTCCACCAGCCCAGGTTGCTCCAAGCCCCATCCAACCTGGCCTTGGACACTTCCAGGGATGAGGCAGCCACAGCTTCTCTGGGCACCCTGTGCCAGGGCCTCCTCCCCCTCACAAAATGTGCTTCCCAATATGCCACCTAACCCTGCCCTCTGGCACTGGGATGCCATTCCCCCTTGTCCCCAGTCCCTCTCCAGCTCTCCTGGAGCCCTTTAGGCCCTGCAAGGGGCTCTCAGGTCTCTCTGGAGCTTCTCTTCTCCAGGTGAACCCCCCCAGCTCTCCCAGCCTGTCCTCAGAGCAGAGGGGCTCCAGCCCTGGGAGCAGCTCTGTGGCCTCCTCTGGGTTTGCTCCAGCAGCTCCATGTGCTGCTGTTGGACCCCAGAGCTGCAGGTTGGGTCTCCCAGGAGCAGAGGGGCAGAGTGCCTCCCTCAACCTGCTGGCCATGCATCTTAAAAAGGGCTTGGGTTCTGTTGGGGTTTTTTGGTGAGGGATGGGAACAGCAAGAGGAAGGCTCAGCCTGGAATCCCAGCAGCACATCTGGATTGCACAAGGGCTGCTGGCAGCTCTGGCCAGGCTCTGGGCTGCTGGGATCCCTGGGGTGCAGGACTGTTGCTATTTGGATGTACACAGTGATTCCTTACACAAAATACAGTACACCACCAGTCCAAGAGATCTCAAACTGGCTGTTAAACCTCACACCAACAGCCTTCAATAGATTCTAGGATGTATTTCTAAACATAAAGATGCTAAGAAAAAAAGCTTCATTTTAAAGATAATTCCAGATATGATTTTATTCTGAATTTTACAAATAACAAGCATTTCTCTATAAAAAACTAGGGTAAGAATTAATGTAGTTACAGCTAGGAATATTTACATTCTTAGAAGAAATTTATATACCTTTCTATATACAAGGCTGTGCTCATTACTCGTTTAAAGTTCTCCCAAAAGCATCTCTAAGTAAGGCTTTATGGTGCATGGGCTGATTCTATGCTTCAAGAAAATAATTTACAACTGCCAGGACTAAGGTTCTAGTCTACAAATACTGAAATGGGTATTGCAGTCCAACTCCCCGGGCAATGCACCCCTCCTCTTCCCCAGAATGGTCACTTGGAAAGGGGGGAGGAGTTCACACATCTTCACAAAAATAGTGTCAGAAGTCAGCCAAAGTTGCCTGATTCTGGAAGCTGAAACACTAAATGATGCTTGTGGGAGCATTACATTCACTGTCACAAGAGTCAGAGATTGCAATAAATACTGCTTGTGGAGCACAAACATCACAGAAGCTGGGGTACCCTTTGAGTTAATGGCATTTCCCTCTGCAAGCAAAGAAACCAAAGCCACAGGATTATCTGAGGTGCCCAAGGTGGTGACAGAAGTCATCCTGAGAGCTGGAAAGTGGGGCATCCTCACTCCCAACTCGGGGCATGTGCTGTTTGCCTTGGTGAGGACATTGCAGTGTGCACTGCTCTCTGCCTGAGCTCTCTGGAGAAGCTGCACTGCTGCAGTGAGAGGTTATTGGCACCCCAGCCACGCAGCACTGCCCAGCTTAACCCTTGCACCTTCCCCCACAGCACAAGGACTCACAGGTTTAGCACAGCTCCTCTTGCAAAGGTAAATTCTGTCCCCTTGCCCTTATCCTGCAGGTACCTCCATGGCCAGGCTGTGCTGCCAGTGTCACCTGCTGTCAGCACTGACACCACTCCAACATCTGCCCATGACTGGATCAGGTCCTTTCATCTACATCTTGTTTGCAGGGATCAGATCACCTACCTATATAAAACATTCCCTCAGCTTCTGTTATCTGGATTCCACCCACCCACTAGAACAAGATCCTTGTTTTAGAATAGGATGAAGCAATGAACACATAACAACCCAGTCTGCTATTTTAAATATGTTCTACATTTCTGACTCAGACTTCATGTTTTTAAAAACATAAGCAAGGGAAAAACCCTCTTTTTTGACACAAAGTGATTGCCATTGAGCTTTGTAGGATTAGCCATGACTAATGGGAAATTCCCCAAACTGTCTGGAGTTAGAAAAACAGACCAAACTAACAATAACAACAAAAAACCCCCACAAAGAACTTTAGCAAACATCAGAATATTTAAATATTCAAGAAAAAAAGTCTCTCTTTGAAGGCCCATACTTGGATAAAAGTGGATAAGAAATTACAGCTACATCAGATGTTAAATGGAGACTGGAATTTCCAGACTAACTCATGTATCAGGCAGGCACATATCTGACAGTTTAAGATATTTTCTGAAACTGTTTACAGGAAGAGCCTTATGGGACACGGGTGTTTACATTGGCAAATTCATTACAAGGAAGTTGCAGCTAAATGTGTTTTGCCTCAGATTCCTGTGGTTATCAGATCATTCTGCAACACATACAAAAGAAGCTGCTTCTCAGCGTTCCTGGTCCTAGACAAGGTCTACACAGAAAAATATCTGTACCAAGTTTGACAACATACTCTTTGTGTCTGCAATGAAGATTTCAAAAAAAGTGTAAGCCTGGCAGAACAGGTCATGTTTTTGGGAAGGGGAACTGGCTGTTACATGCCCTCTCCTAACATGTATTTGCCCCTGTCAAGGCTGCTCTGTGATGGGCAGTGAGGCTTGTAAAATCCAGGTTCTCAATTTTGGCACTAGCCTCAAATCACACACTGCATTTTAAAGCTCCTGCCCAGGGCTGTCAACCTGTAACAGGAGTGACACTGAACCTGCCCCAACCTTTGGGTTTCTTTCCTTGGAAAAGCTGACACACAACAAAATTATTGTCCTCCAAATCATTCTCCAACCCAGTGACATTGATGCAGCTTCCTGCTGCATCCAGAAATCAAAATCCTAAATAAAGAGGTGAAAAAAATGCAGGAAAAGTGGAGCAAATCCTAGAGCTCAAGATACTGGCAGAGAGAGTTTAACCAAACTAAACCACTATAGTCTAGACAGTGCTTTCTATTTTCTTGTTCCTGTGACAAGCAGTCCAAGGCACACACCAGTCCCACTGCTGGAGCCTCTTACCAAGGACAAGATTTGGGATTTTGGTTAATTAAAGACTGGAATCAGCCAAACCTACATATTTAAATACCACAGGAAAATGCAAAACTTCCCCAACCAGCTGCTGCAGGAGAGTAAGGCCCCTGACAGCTTTGGCTACAAAGGTTTGGGCTCTTTATTAAGTCTCTACAAAACAGAACAAAATACAAGTGCCACGAGACAGAAACCTTTCACCACTCACATGTGTCACACCATAACCAGCACAGCACAAATGAGACTGTGTGTATGTGTATATTGAATATTTAGAGAAACACAGGTAATGCCAAGGGCACTTCCACAACCTCTTGGCAGATTTTCAACAAGATTTGTGGGTTTGTTGGGGTTTTTTTAAAACAATTTTAAAGCAATTCACTGATTACACAAGTTAAGTGCAACAACAGACCTCACAGCAATCACACAGTTGATACTTGAGGATCGAGAACCAGGGGTCAGAAATATATTCTGAGTTTTGTTCTCAGTACATTCCACCATGAGGTCAATGCAGGGGCATAATTAACACAAAAATTTATGACTAAATATATTAATTGTGTGCGTGCACATGCACCAGTGGGAAAAGCAAGAACAAAGACAATCGTTTCCATCATTCAAATTGCACAGAGAACATTAAAACAATTTACACATAAAACTTTCACCACAAAAACTAAAACCACTCCCTCTACACACAGGTGAAACCTTTTGCATTACTTAGAATAAATCCAGCCTGGAAGCAGGCCACATCCAAGGTCAGATGTAAACAAGAAGGTACAGTTGAAATCCAGCACTGGAATCAAGTGAATTTTGTGAGCAAAACTTCAGTGCTAAATAGTTTGTGCAAGACAATCCTTACAGTCTATGCTGAGTTAAAACATATCAAGTTAGAATTAACTCTCAAAATCCTTCTTTGCACCTTTCTGAATTCGGTAACAAATTCAGCACATACAAAGTCACTCGAGTAAGATCACAGAGAGGCATGTTCTCATAACCTTATCATAATAAATAAGTTTCCTGTATAGAGACAGAAGTCAAGGAATCAAAAGAATGAGCAGCTTTTTCTGGCATTTTTTACTTCTTGATGTGCATTAGCTCTGGAGAAGGTTCACTGAGGAACCCAGGTACCCTGCCAGCCCTTGGACTCATTTCAAGTATCTCTCAGCTGAACTATACACATAAAGTGACAGAGGATTGATCAGGTGCTGCTCCATGGTGCTACTGATGAGCACAACTGTGGCTGAAATATCTCACTGAAGGCTAGGCAGTATCTATGTTCATATAAAAAGAGAATGTACGGAACACAGTGCTTAAATTAATAAATAAGGTTAAAATTGCAGGAAGCAAACAAAGTGTTGCCACTAGCCCTTTCTAGAACAAGTTTTAGAAGGGAAGTCCATTTAACTTTCAGTCCACCAGGAAGTACACAGGAGTTCCATCAAAAAGCTGTGCTTTTAAGGATCTCTGGATTTTCTTCTTCCTCCTTGGAATCCCTTGTGCTACTAGATGCAGGCCTGTATTCTAATCTGGGGATGGGAAAAAGAAAGAAAAAAGAAAATAACTTTAAAAATAGACGAGTGAACTGGGAAAAAAAAATCTGATTTGTTTTGACATTACAGCTTCCTAATTTTAATATCCTGTTGACTTCAGTTGGACAAGTCCCTTTCTTATACCCCATCTGTGTTCATGTGTCATCTTAACCAGAGGGACTCAGAAAGGCCAAACACTCAATCCCTTTTCAGGTCTGCTGAATTAAATTGGAAGAGTTCAGCTCTTCCCCAGCTTATAAGACTTTGAGAACCCAGAATGATTATAACCCACAATGTGTCCCTAAACCTTGATAAAGCAACACCCTTTTAAAGTGCATTCCTCAGATGTACTTTTGAAAGCTATAGGAGTAAAATGATAAATGTAGAGCTGAGAGATGCACATACAAACACAGACACTTGGGAAGAGGGACCAGGGTTCCAGGCAAGCTCTTGTATCTTCAACAGAGCAGTACCTGTGCTGCCAAAACCAGCCCCTCCCCCTGCCCACAGCTAGGCAAGTGCACTCCTCAGACAGAGTGCCAAGGTCAGAAGGTGACACCTACCCCTTCACCAAGAGCATCTGGTCAATGGTGTCAGGAAGAGGCATGCCATAGCTCTCAGGCAGAAACAGTGTCAGGATTCCTGACAGCACAGTCAGGCTCCCCATCAGGATGTAAGGCAGGAATCGATCGTAGGCACCTGGCAGAACACAACAAGGGGAAAGGGAAAAGGCAGCATCAGCTCTAAGTCTCTGGTAATTTCCTTGAGAAGCTGTGGCTGCCCTTGGATCCCTGGAAGTGTCCAAGGCCAGGTTGGACAGGGCTTGGAGCAACCTGGGCTGGTGGAAGGTGTCCCTGCCTGTGGCAGGGGGTGGAATGAGATGAGCTTTAATGTCCCTTCCAACCCAAACCACCCTGTGGTTCTGTGACAGTGTCTGTACTGAGGCACAGGGCTTCACCCCTGCAATATTTATGCTTTCAGTAAAAACCAACCCAACCAACCCCCACCACAGCCTGACATTCAGAGTGTATGTTGTTATAAAGGTAACTGAGGAACTCAAGGCAGTGGGAGGCAGCAGCTGTAGGAGCTGTCCCTGCTGAGGCAACAGGACTGTGAGTGCCCAGAGCATCTCTGGAGCAGAGCAGTTCACTCACCCAGGTAAACGAAGTAAGGGGAGAGGATGCTGCCCAGCCTGGAGGCCATGGAACTCGCTCCAACCCCCATGTTCCTCACCACTGTTGGGTAGAGCTCAGCCGTGTAAACATAGACCATGGAAAAGGCAGATGTGATTCCAAACTTCCCCACCATCACCAGCAGAATAGACAGAGCACGGATATCTGAAATCAGAACACAAGTAAAGACTTAATAAAGCTCTGGCAGTTCATGGTATCCCTTCATTCCTTCATGTTTGTGTAGCTCCTGCCTAATTAACTCCAGGATTTGGTGTCTTTTTTTTCCCTGTACATGTCCACAAACATAAGCAATGTTCTTTTTTAATTTTTTCTTCCGTGAATTACTAGGAATCAACATTTTCATTTTCTTTTGAGCACAGGGCTTCTTGCCAAGTGAAAAATAAAGAGAACAGAGCAAGAACTGTTGAGGCCCTTTCAGATTTCAGGGGCCAGATCTCTGCTATTGCAAACAATGCCATTTATCCCTTCTTAATAAAATGAACAAACTGAAACATTTGAAACAAGTTATTTTTGGTTTCCTGCTCTGGTTTCTTATGAACATTCTTAGCTACAAGGCAATACTTTATTATAGGAAGTTGGGTTGACTTTAACTGGGACATTTAGATCTGAAAATCAAAACAGATTGTATCAGTGTTGTCCAATTGACTCATAGGACAGGAGGGAAAAAAAGAGAATGCAGCACACATATTACCTGTATAAAATAAGCAGGGCAGCTGTTGCACATTCTCTTTTGCATACTCTTTGATTTGTAAACAAGTCCTAGGCAACAACACCTCCCTTATATTGACCCCATAACCCCATTAATGTAACTGGCCTAAAGATACATACGGTTTGAGATCTAATAAATGTTACCTGGCCCTCCTTTCCAGTTGCCACACACTATTTAAGCTACCAGCACTAATTCAGTACAAACATCTCTGCTTATCCAAAATGCTTCCACAATGACTCCATCGAATGTAACCCTTTAAACAAGGCCTAAAGTCACCGACAGCAGTTTGGGAAGTGAGTTCTGCAGCCTCTTGGTAATCTCTCTGAGTAAAGTCTGGTTGGTCTGCTCTTGGTTTTACACCTGGACCTTACCAGGACACAGTGCCAGGGATGTAGTTTAAAGGCAAAACTGGACTACCACACTAATCCCAACGGATCACAAAGCCAATGACCCACCTTTAAAACTGCATCTGAATATGTTGTGGGAGCTCCTCGTGCAGCAGCACTGAGAACCAAGGAAGAGGGGCAAAGATGGGACACGAATATCTGTATTTAGTCCCCTCAGGAGACTGTTCCTCCACATGTGCCCAGTGCAGAGCACTGCACGTCCCCTGCCATACATAGGTGAGATGAACTAACGATTCCATACGTGAAGGCACGAGCTGAATGAAGAGCAGCACACAGCCTCCCAAGAATAACGCAGCAGCCATTGAGTACCGTCGGGGCAGGTTGCGCAGCAGCACCCAGGAGATGATGTAGGCTGGCACCTCAATCACAGCTGACAGGAAGCAGTTCACGTACACGTCCCCGTGCAGGTTGGGTGTGTCAAGAGACAGTCCGAAATAGCCAACAGAGATTATCATCCTGGAAGAAACAGTAACAGCATCAGCCAAACCTCACTTGTCCCTGAGGTTGCCAAGGACCTGCTCCACATCCCCGCTAGGCACAGGAATGACTGTGTAAGGCAAATTCAGCACCCGACACTCATTCACCTCTGAAACAGCTGAAGTGCTGAATTCAGACACGGCAAGTAAACAATTAAACTGTGCTGATGCTTTTGATCTTTCAAGTTGCTCCTGAAGTCAAAGAACAAAATATATTACGCTGGGAGGTACGTGATGATCGTTCACATTGCAGTGGTGCAGCAGTTGCCACTACTCGTAGCTATAGCTTTAGACTGAAGGTTTGGGCTACTGAATTTTACTGTTGCTGAGGGCTACAGCAGCTTTCCAGCATGTTTACCAGGGAGCTCTGGGTGCAGAGCATTGTTTCTGGGTCATGACACTCTATGCTTTGTGTATAAATTCGGAGAGGAGAAGTGTGGCATCCTGGCAGACCCAGCATCCTGGGGTTTTCCCTGCCATGCCCCATGCTGGCTGGGCAGCATCCAAATCCTGTTGGTCTGGGCTGGTCAGTGCAGCAGGACAGACTTTGGAGGCTGGAACACTGACATCTGAACTGTGCCACTGCCAGATGAGAGCTGGCTTCCATGGGATTTGGGGAAACACACAACTGGCCTTGGAGACAAACCCTGTTGTGTCTTGGGAAATGTTGGGAAGAGAAGGTTAAGCTTCAGCAACAAGTATAACGTGGTAAACAAGGAACAGGCCCTGGATCAGAACATGTGCAGGTGCAAAGGCACTTCATCTCCTTCAGCATCTTCAGAACCCAGAGCAAAACCACTGTACAGCACCAGTGGGTCATGGACAAAAGATTAGCTCTCCCTCCTCCTCCTCACTGCTGATGGGAAGAGCCTTCATGGTCCAAATGCTTAAAATAAAGTCTCTTAGTGTATCTGGGAGGGTATGAGGTCACAGAGCTGAGAGGGCCCTGCCCCAAAGCCATTCTTCTCACAAGTAGCTCTGCAGTGTTTTGCTCACCACTGTGCAACACACCCACCCTGCTCTCCTTGGAGTTATTTTTATACACAGTAAACTGTGATGCTGGAATTCCCTTTTGGTAGCAGTCTGCCTTAGCTTATCACACTGGCAAACCTTGACACAGTTATATACACTGTAGGAAAACATCAGTGGTATTTACACATCCAAGGGTGCCAAGGAGCCAAACTTCCTCCTCCCTGGTGCAAACCCTGTGAAGGGAATAGTTTAAAGGCCTGTTACTCACTCAATATTAACAAAACACTCAGCACTATGTAAAGGTGACATAGTGCTGTCTGTAACCACCCTCTTGTACAGACCTTTTTTGTAAGCACTCTCAATTCACAGTGCAGAATATACTGTTGGTATACCATGAGTTGGAAAACAGTGCTGTGAGCCAGCACAAGATGCTTTATATTTTGGGAAAGAATTAAGAATAGGTTGGGTAACTCACACACAAGCTAAAATAGTGAAAAAAATTGCCCAAGCCAAGTGAATACTTGTCTGTGAGAGGAGGTAAGATTGTGCAAGTCAGCTGCACGTGTTTGACTCTTCCTGCCTATCATAAAACTTCATTTATGATGTGGCAAAAAGCCCTTCAGCCTGGGTTACTGAGTCCAGTAGAATGGATTATATACACACTGCCGTGTCACTGTTCCTCTCAGCTGCTTCATCCTACCAGAAATGCTGTTCAAACAGGTTTGGCATTTAATTTCCACAACCACACAGGCAAAACTGCCTGTGCCCAGGGGCTCCTGCTCTGCTCCAGGCAGATTAGGAGTAGGACAGTCTCACTTTCAATTAAGGTGAGAGTCAGCAACTGGACTTGGAGGCAGGACATTATATAGACACTGTACTGACATTTCTGCAGAGAACCAACATTATTTTTCTCCTGGAGCTGTTTTTGTGCACAAGTTCCTTTCTTGGTGTGTTTGTAACATTGTGCTTGGTGATGGGCCAGAGAATCTGGCTTAAATATTAGCCAAGTCATCCTTTGACCCAGAATGCCACATCAGCTTGTATGTGCTGGCAGGTCAGTGGACTGAACTCCAAGGCTCTGCCTCATTAAAGCACGGGAATGTTCTTCAAAAAAGCAGGAAAGAGACTCAGTTTGCTCCAAAGCACTTGAGGGACCTTCTTGGTTATGTCACTGGGTACATGCAGTAATTAAACCTCACTTGTACAGCCTCTGGCAGGCTACAGGTTACCCTCTCTGTTTTCCAGAGATCTAGTAAAGGACCATAACCACCATTTAAAGCATGAAGTATGGCTTCAGCTAGTAAAACCCATGCTGAAGATGGTGGGTACACAGAGTAGACAGCAGGAAAGTGCAGGGAAATCTCAGATCAGAACTTCAAGGGCAGCTTTATCCCTTTAAGAACCAATACAAAAGAGATGGAAAGCATCATGTTCAGACCCCTGGGCAGAAGTTTTCTGAGGGGGTAGGGCATGACTCATTCCTCTAAAAGATTCTGTTACAGTGAGAAGAGCATTCCCCAAGGCCCAGGATCAGGCAGGATTCCCACACCTCATTGCCAGCTGATCCAATTCTTGCTCAGTTCAGGATATGCCTGTCTACTTCCGAAAGAAACAACAGTCCAGGTGTGTTTCTACACTGTCACTGAAGTGAAGAACCTATGTAACCACAGCTTTGTTGTTTCAGCCAGCAGTCACCATTTAATGAGCTGCTTTTGTCCCTATCTCTTCACAATATCTTCGTGTTCAAAAGTTACATACTCCTGAATCACACTCGCTTACCAAAGAAGCACTGACATAATAGTGATAGTTAAAATATTTCGGGTTCTCATGAGATCCAAAATGGTGTATGTCTGTTGCTTCTGGGAATTCACATCTTGCAGCTGTAAAAAAAGCAAACAACAAACATGGGAACTTTAACTTCCTGCAAATATAATTATTATGAAAATAAGTCCCTCCCCAACTTATACCTTAGTATTTTGACATGCTGAAATAGGTGCCTCACTTTTAACAAAACACATATAAACTGTTAAGAGCCTGTGAAAGTAGAAGCTCCTCCTTAATTAAAAGTCCCTTCCAACTCAGCATATTCTGTGATTCTGTGATTTTATAGCAGCCATTTTCTCTGCCTGAGGCTTCACAAAGCAACTGCTTTTTGTTACTTGAATTCTAAAGCATTAATTCCTATGTCACTACTGACATGGTTCTTATGTCCAGTTTTGAGCACTGCACCTTGAGAATCAGGCAAATCAACTGCACTGAGACAGGAAGAGACCAACGGGGATGGTGAGACACTCCAAAAAAAGGAGAGGGTTTCTTTAGCCTAAGGGTCAGAAGACCAAGGGCACAGAATGGTCTTCAAAGACCAGTAAATAAAGTGATCTGTCCTCTATGTCTACTGCAGACATGCAGCAAATAACAAGACTAAACCACAGCAGGCCAGAGATAGTAAATGACTCCTCATACTGGACCTAACAGCAATGTATTAAAGCTGAGACAAAGTGGCTAATGAGCTGAAGAGTGCCCATCATTATCTAGGCTGTTTTTGAGATCATCTTCTAAGAATATAAACAAAAAGACAACAAACTTCTCCTTTCCCCATGAAACTTTCCAGCTCCTCAACATAAAACCACTTCTATGTAAACAATGCAAGGATATTCATCCACGAAGCATGAGAACAATTTTTGTGCTTGGTAAGATTGTAAAAAAGGGAAGAATTAATTTTTTTAATTAGGACTTTAATTTAGACCTTTAAGAAGGGGGAACAAGGAGAGATTTTTCAGAATATGGAAAAGGGGATTTAGGAGGACAAAGTCCATCAACTCTGATAAAGCAACATGGAGTTTGTGTAACATCTGTAGCCAGGTGAAAATTCTCTCTAAGTGATAGTCGATTCTGAAGATCTGGATGATGAAGGAGCAGTCTGATAAATGCCAAATTTCAGCGCATTTGCTTTCATAAATCCCATTTTTTACAAAAGGCAAACAGTTCTTTACCTTTGATAGCTTTCAGTCTGCCTGAAGCCAAACTTACATCACATAAACTGCAATCACTCACAGCCCTTTCTCATAAATCACATGATCCTTCCTAAGCACTCTCCCATTTCACCACTATTTGTTGCCATGAAACAAGAACACCAAAAAGAAAAAAAAAAAAAAAAGAAACCCCAAGCAAACCACAAAACAAAACCAGGAACAGTAAAACTTGGAGTCAGTTGATGAGGAAAAGGGACCCTGCCTTTTAGGAGCTGGATAAACAGACAACACAATCCTTATCAGGACAGGCTAGAACAAGAAGCAATGAGAAGGGCAGGGAAGGCAAAATGGTGGTTTGAAATTAAACCTATGATCCAAACATTTGTATCCCCTCATAGGGGATAATTCCAACCAGGCCCTGTTTGCAGCTGCTTTGTGACCAGTCGCCTGCTGGACCCCAAGTGGTTTGAAACCTCTGGACTCCAAGTTCTGCTCTCCAGCTGCATGGGTTTGAGGGACACTCCAAACTTGAGCTTGGGCTGCTCCTCCATCCCAAACTCACATTCCAAATGCTCAAGGGCAAAGGGCCAGCCAGGATTCTGAGAAGCTCTCTGCAGCATAAACATGCTTCCCAAACCCTCTAGGACTGTGAGCCTTCTGCCTTCCAGCCCTTCAGAAAGCAGACACAAGAACAGCATAAACAGGCCCCTGATGAAGAGAAGTTTTGCACAGATCTTTTGGCCACAGCATTACTTTTACCTAAAAAAGAGATGGACAGGAGTTCTGCATTTAAACAGCACCTGTGCACTGAGCTCATTTTCCTTTGATTGTCAGAGTGCTAATATGTGGTTTTGAAAGCTGATGTGCAATGATTTATCTGTAAATAAGCACCACATACTCCAGCCCACACTGCTGCAAAGTCAGCATTTCCCCTTGTCCAGTGTTTCCTAAGACAACATTCCTACTCTTGCCCCTGCCTTCTGCTGCTTCCCAGTCCAGCCCCAAACAGAGCAGTGATTCTTTCTAAGAATGAGACAGAGAGGATTCCAGGAACAGTGACCTTAGGCAGATGTTGGAGCCAGAGCTTATTTTCTGTTCTCCTGCTGCAGTGCTGGCAATGGAGGAGTTTTCATGGCCACAGCACAAGCAGGAAGAAGGAAAAAAGGGAAAAAGATGTATTCTAATGAAAATCCAGGAAAAAAGCTACCATAAGAAGTGAGGATTAGTCCTGTGTTAGATTTCTATAGAATTATATTACTGACTGAATAAGCATAGAGTCTGTTTGGCACAAGTATTTAGATCACTAAACAACAGGTACCTCAAATTTATTATCCCCCCCCCCTAAAATAGAGTTTAAAAGGAAAAAGGTGGCTGTAAACTGGATGAAAAAGATGTCTGCATTGGAATGCATGGTGACATCCCTATGTGAATGGGACAGCAAAGGTTTTGGAAACCTTAATGAAGAAGGGAAAGGGTATTCTGCTTTTCAGCAGAAAAGGATGATCTTTCACCCTTTGAGAAGCACATAATGCAGTGCAGGAACGACTCCACTCATCTGCCTGGAAATTAATCCCTTCACATGGAGTCCAGCAAGCAACTGGACTGCAAAATGAATCTTACCTCACTAGGGTCAAGTATGACATCTGGGGCTGTAATGCCATTAGTTTTTGCAGCTTTTCGGAGGATGTCTTCTGCTTCCTGAAACCTTCCCTGGGAGATCAACCACCGTGGAGACTCTGGAATGACCCTGCAGGGAAGGTTCAGAATAACAAGGCTGCAGTTCCCCAGAAAGCACTGCTGCAGGCACCAACACACATTGTTCCAGGCAAGATCTCAAAACATGCCACATCTTGCAGGAATTAGTGCAGTGACAACAGAAATCAGATTTACAGGAGCAGGCTAGCCTACTGAACAAGACCAGACTAACATGCCTTTATGGATTTCAGAAGCGCTGCAGGAATTAGCAATGATTCAGAAAAAAGAGCAATCCAAACATTCAAAGTATGGGAAAACAGTTCAATTAAAGAAATTCATAAATGTGAACACACAAGTAGCACGCTGTACATTAAGAAGCATATCCTTAGAAAATAACACATATAAACTTAGTAACTGTAAATCCTGTCACAGAAAGGCAAGTCAGAGCAGAATTCACCAGTCATTCAATTGCGTAAGAACCTGGATGGAATCACAAACACAACCACAAGTGTAAGTGAAGGAACACCACCACCATGTGGACTATTTTAGCTTTACATGCCACCCAAACGCAGTATTTTATCAACGAGGGAAGAAGGCATGCAAGTCTCACAGATGTGCAAGTACTGTTTTGCAGTTTGTCATATCTATGTCACCCTACCAATGCCCAGCATCCCACAACAACTGGTTTCTCCTCCTGCCCTCAGTTCAGACCACAGCCCGTGGATTTCAGCTGGTGCATAGGATGAGTTTTATTGACTTTTGTTTTCTTTGCATGTGCAACACTTAATTTTACAGAAGCCTACAGAAAATGAAGAGCAGGCTTTTTGGGCATCAGTCAGATCACACACAAAGCCATGGACTGACAGCAAAACGACTGGGAGGGGAAAGGACACAACATCCATTCCCCACCTACCCATTCCTGAATTTCACTGGCTTGGAGTCTGGATCCTAAAAATCTGCAGGCAGGGCCTTATAGAGAGTGGAGTGTTGGAAGTCAGTGGTACTCACCACCAGAGTGGGATGCAGAGCAGCCCGGGCAGGGTGAGCGCCAGCAGCAGCATCCGCCAGTCTCTGATGAAGTAAGCGAACAGTGGCAGCAACATGTAGCCAAATGCATAAAATATGCACACCCCCAGGGTGCAGAACACCACACGGATTGATTTGCCAAGAATTTCTGTGCCTGTTCAAAACAGCAGAGTGAAGAATAGGATTTTAACTTGATAGCAACCAAATAACCCAACAAAAGTACCCCTAGCAATGGGCTTTGAAAGGCACTACACTGGAGAGCTGCAGTGCAGAAAGCTCTGCATCCAGTTTTAGAGGCATCACAGAGCTGCTTCATGCAGTGATCCTCCATCAACTGAGGTAATTCTGTGTATAAAACAAAGAGAACTGGGCCACATTGTACTTCTGCAGCTCCTACTTCTATAATTTTATCTTTCTAGAATCTCACATTTCACTTGAGGAACTGAAACCACCTACAAAACACTCCCAACAGTAAACCATAGCTTGATCACCACAGCATCCTCTACAGCTTATGGAGAGTGACCAGCTTCTTTAAAGAATAATTCAAAGGTTCCCAACCTGTATCACCTTCTAAAAGACTGTTTAGCCAAAAAAACTCACAGTCATTTGGGGTACACATATGGAATTCATGTTGACCACTAACAAAGGCCAGGCTACTGGCAGGGGAATTAAATGCACAAACAGGAGTTGTTTTTGACCCCCTCTGAAATGTTTTGGGACCTGCAAATCAAGAGACATAGAAAGAAAGCTAATCTTCCTTGTTTCCATGGAAATCAAAGATTCCAGCAGTTGCAGCAGGCTGTGTGCAGTGAGGTTAGCCAAGCGCTGCTTTCACCCCTGAACTTGCCTTCCTTGGCCCAAAAGGAATTTCTTCTCACCATTTGGTACTTTGGACAGAGAGGTCACTGTCAGTAACATTAATTTTTTTAAAATCTCACATTCATAAGATAATTCCCATTACCAAAGATGGTCTCAGTCAATTTGAGAGTATATGAAGCAAATATCATAATGACATTTACGTTTTTACTATAGGCTGTTTAAAGGAGACTTTATAAAAATTACTCTGTTTTCATTCTTTTGCAAACTTTTTAATCAAATAGGTATTTAGGCCCCAAAACTGACAAAAGAAATCCCTGAAAAATCATAGAATCACATAGAATGGTATGGGTTGAAAGACACCTTAAAGATCATCTCGTTCCAACCCCTAAAGAAATCACATCTCACATGTTTTATCTCTCCAACTAGAAGATGGACTTTGCTTCAAATAATCAGTTTCTGGGGGTTTGACTCTTTTAGGATGGTAAACCACAGAACTAACTCAAATTGCACTTCTATCACCTGGAAACTTCCAAGGAGATGACAAATTATCCACACATGGTGAGGCCACACTCCCAACTGTGTTGCTTGGCAAAACAAATCAACCCTAAGCCAGTATTGAGAAGGAGCAGGGAAAGCACAAGATGAAAGAACACACACTGTGCCCAGCAGGACTTTCATACCAAGAACAAATGCTGCCACGTAGTTAGATATCTGTCCCATGCCAACCAGCACAAACAACACTGAAAACATCTCCCAGCTGGTAGAGAAGACCTGTATGAAGCTGAAGCCAGTCTGCATTGCCAGAGTTGCAAATAGCACATTCTTCCTGCCAAACCTTCCATGGACAGATTAAAAAAAAAGAAAGAAAAGGGAAAAAAAAAAAGATATGATTATACAATATCATGAATGAAACCTTCAGAAACAGAAAAGTAAGTTTACTTATAAACATATTTAGGGAGATATAAAACTTCTGCAAAAAGCAGAGGTTCAGGAATTGTGACACAGGCACAACTATTCTAAATACATTTAAAAAAATCACTGGCCAAGAGAAAGTAATATTCCAAGGGCTGCTAGTTGTCTTTAACTATGTGCTGGAACACTGTTCCTTTCTTAACTGATAGGATGGGCAGAGAGACAAATCATCAGGAGCAAATTATTCAAAATGCAAGAGTATCCAAAGCTCCAAGGAGCACACAGTCCATGACACAGCTCAGCATGATAAAAAAAAAAAACCAAACAAGGATGGAAAGTTCCTGGAAGAGAGGTAAAAGTCAGGTTTGCAAGATGCTATTAGCTGTCAGTGATCCCATGCTGCAATCTCCATTCCATTTGGTTCAAAAATGAACCAAACTGAAGGTCTATCAATGAAGTATTAAGAAAAAAAACAACAACAAAGATAAAAGAAACTCAACTAAACTGAACCCATCAAGAGTGGTTGCTGATGCCCTGGCCCAGGCAGCCCCAAGCACTGGGGCAGGACATGTGCTGAGTGCAAGTTCACAAAACCCCACTGGGCCTGGAGCTCTACAGCTGGTGCCACGAGCCTCAGGGGGGTCCCAACGCACTGAGAACAGACTCCCCAGAGTATTTTGTCCTTCTCCGTGCCTCAGGCAGGGCTCGTGCAGCACAGGGGGGCAGCAGAACACTGCACACAGCCTCCTGGAGCCTTCTCCTCCTGGGCAGGAGCAGCCCTCGGCCATGAGGTCCCTGCCCCGATGGCCTCCTGTCCTGCAGCCACTGAGGACCTGTGGCACCACGTGAAGCAGCTGCAGGAGACTCCTGGGAGTGTGAGGGTGGGAAGCTCCTGGGTCACTAGGAGAACAGCTCCTGATTCACCTGCCAGGTAGTCACTCAGCATCCTTGTAGCAGACAAGGAGCTCTTGGGAATGAAGCTCCTGAGCCTGGCAGCAGTGCCAGGATGAAGTGGGAGACTCCCCCACAGTGAAAGGGGAAACTGCCCCTCATATGGGAGAGCAGCTGGAAGACATGGAGCTCTGCCTGCAGATGGATGCTGAGCCTTATGGGTTGGGATTATCAGGGAGGCCAACAGGACTGGGCTGTGGGTGTCCACTGCAGACCACCACAGGAAACCTCCTGCCAGAGGCATTGGCCATCAGGGACCTTCAACCACTCCAGCACAGGGAGGACAAGGCCCAGGAGGCTTCTGGAGCTCCTCACTGACAATGTCCCAACACAGGGCTGAGGAGCTGACCAAGGGAGACACTGCTGGACCTCAGGCTTGCAGACAGGGCAGAACTGCTGGGGGATGTAAAGGCTGGCAGCACCACGGCTGTGCTGTGCTGTGGGGAAGGGCAGGATCCTGAGGGGAGGAACAAGGCAGAAGGCAGGGCCACAGGGGGAGCAAACACTGGCCTGAGCAGGGATTTGCTGGGAAAAATCCCATGGCGCACAGCTCTGGAGAGAAGTCCAGGAGGGCTAGCTGATTTCCAAGGATTGCTGCCTCTGGGCTCAAGACTGGTCCAACCTGACAGGCAGGAAACTATGCAAAGGCCTTGAATGATGCTACAAGATTTGTGGCATAAAGATGATGTTTCAGTGAAACAAAAACTCTACAAGTATCAGCAAATTAAAGGACCACATATTGTTCTCTAGAAATCAGGAAGACGGTACACGGTGCACTGAACAGCAAATCCAAGGGAGAGAATAAGAAAAACCAAGCTTTAAAAAAAAAAACAAACAAACACAACAAAACCCAAACAACTGAAACAACTGTCAACACCACAAAAATTAATGGTGTCTTCCTTTTTTTAATGATTGTACTAATAAACAAGAGAGCCCTGCTTTTCTGGAGTGCAGCTGAACAATGTTTATGCTTTGTATCTTCCACAAATGCAGATTATTAGACATAGACGATGTATTAGATGAGGAGGAAGAGAAGCTGTGTGTGTTTATAAAACAAAAGTCTTAAATTTGACTTAAAAAAACAAAGGAAAACAAGCCTCAGGTATCCCTCTGAACATAATCCAAAGTAAATAGGAGAGAATGTCACTGATCTGATTTTTCCAGATAAAACTTATCTCCTACACCTGTTTTCTGGCATAAAACCAGTTTTCTCCAGACTGATTTCATTGCAAAAACAAACACATAAAGGTAACACCCAGTAATAATCTTTGTAACATTCTGTTTTAGTTCAGGACATTTCTCTACATACCCTGTGTAGACTCAGGTTAGAGAGTCACAGAACAAAGACACATTAGGAGTCACAGAAAGACACTTACAGGAAATTCGACATACAAGAAGAGCCTACAAACCAGACTCAAACAAAGAGCCAGCAGCTCTGGTGTATATACTTTACTTGTCTGAGAGCTGTCCTGATATGAAAGATCCCAGCAGGACACCCACGAAAAACAGGGAGGTGCTCAGGGGTCCCTTCCAGTCGTTGTCACACACGAGATTCCACTGCAGGGAGAGAGAACATGGAAGTCTTTTAATAAACAGGATTTTCCCTCCCTCTAAAATGTCTTGTCTAAACTGGTTTTGGAAGGAGTAAGAACAGATTCACAGGATGGTTTGGGTGGGAAGGGACCTTAAAATTCATCCCATTCCACCCTCTGCCATGGGCAGGGACACCTTCCACCAGCCCAGGTTGTTCCAAGCCCCGTCCAACCTGGCCTTGGACACTTCCAGGGATGGGGCAGCCACAGCTTCTCTGGACAACCTCTGCCAGGGCCTCCCCACCCTCACAGAGGGTATATCCTTCCTAATATCCCATCTAATTGTAATTCCTGCATATAGCAATGTTTCATTAAAAACTCACATTCCTAATTTAAGAGAAATTGAACTCCAGAAATAAGAATATAGAAAGAAAAAGCCTCTATGACATTTTCATATGGTTTTGAGGGACAGGAGACTGTTCACTCTTCACTGGGAACCTAACTAACCTCAATTAGAATTTCGAATACAAATTGAAATATTCACCAAACAACCAAGATTTCAAAACAAACAAACCAACCAACCAAAAAAGAGGAACAAAAGAAAATATTCATTGAATGAAGACTGCAATAGCTTCCAATCCCATACCAATTTCAGTCTGATGTTTTTGAAACAGCATTCGTGTTATTTTTCTATCTACACAAAGAGTTATTATTAAAAGAGTCTTCGTTTTATTTTGGTTATCTGGGGGAAAAATGTGTAAATATTAAAAGAAAGGACAAAACCCAGCAGGGATGCCTCCACTCCTCCTTCACAGCTATGCTGTGACTGGAGGAGCTCCCAGAGCTCTCCCAGTCCTGCCCCACCACAGTACCTGCTGCCACAGGCAAGGTGCTGCAGCCCTGCAGGAGAGGAACTGGGAGGCAACCAATGCTTCTGATGTGAGGCCAAACCCTAAAACAGCTCCCTCGTCTGATATTTTAGGGATGGAGACTTTTGGGTTTTAATCTGCAGTAAAAAGGCTGAAATGAAAATATTTGCCCTGACCCCAATAATTAATTCTTCTTGTCCCCCAGTTACAAATAATTACACATAGTTTTTTTTCAGTTTGTTCTGGAACACCCATCAATGCTGATTTGCCCTATAAGAAATGCAGCTGCTACATGTCCCAGGTCCCCCATCCACCCCAGCTGAGTGCTGGTGTTTCACTGGCTGCCAGCCCCGTGTCCTCAGCACAAAACCTCTGACTCCAGGAATCTCTCAGCCCTCAGCCTGGGAACAGTCCCACTACAACTACATCCCAGTCTATGTTTTAAGGCTGGAGGATCAGCCTGTGCCTGTGAGTTCACCCTCTCCTTTCACGTGTCCTGCCCCCTGCACTTTGGCACGAGGCTTGCACAACACTTGCCTTTCCAGACATTGGCATGTTTGCATCCTGTAACAAACACTTCCTTCGGACCACTGAGGTAGAGACCTTTCTTGGAAAAGTTCATGGTATTAAAATGTTCAGCACAGTTCTGCCAAAAGCTTCTTGCAGTGGCAGGTGCAAACAGACTGGGCATTCAAACGTGGCAATGATTCCCAGCTTGTTTTTCTGTCTTCTCTGTGACAGAGTGTGAGGAGCTGTTATGCTGAAGATCACTTAAACCAGACACCAGAGTTAGCTTCAACATCAAATTTCCAAAGGAGAACCACCTTAGTTGTGCAATGCCAGTTGTTTACACTGCACAACAATTAGGGCAAAAGGATTTTAAGGTCTGTTACCCTTTGCCCCAGTAAATAAGTGTTGAAGTCTTCAGCTTATTAATGACTCACCAATAAGCTCTACTACACTGCTTGCCAGTGATGACAGCATCAGCCTTCCAGAACCATTCTGCAACCATATCCTTCCCTCAGGTGCCCATTGTCCAAGAGGAAGTCACTGAAGCATCACTGGTAGAGACCAGCACAGCAAAGAGCGAGTGTCCCAGGAGCAGTTACTGATTAATCCCTGCTGCTGGCAGTGCTGTTTGGACACAGCATACTGTGACCCACTGCTCTAAAATCATGTGCTATTTTCACTGCTCAGTATCCTTTGAACCAGCCTGCCAGCTGTAACAGCCTTTGCCCCAGGGAAGAAGTTAAGGTCAACCTCAGCAAGGTATCTGGGCTCCAAACAGGAGAAAAACATTCCATTTACAGGAGCAGCTGCTGACGTTGTGAAGCATCGAGCTGCTCAACATGCACCCAGCAGCACAGAGCATCCCCACTCTGGTTTGCTACAGCTTTGGGACATCCTCTGCTGCAATTCAAACTCCTCTTCTTCCTCAGATTGGAGCTGTTTTGGGCTGATGGTTTATGATTTTTGTACTTTGAAAGGAGAGCTGGCAGTTCATGAATTGCTAACACTAAATCCTGCTGTGCCTCTCATCGAGACCTCCCACAACCTGCTTCACTTTCACTGCAAATATACCATCTCCAAGAGATGGCTAAACTGGAGATAATAAAATCTTAACTGCTGATAACAAGATGCCTATGCTATCTAAGCATAAAACTGCCTATCCTATTTAAGCATAAATTTTACCCAATATTTTTAATGCATTGTAATATGCAAATTGCAAGTCTGGTTACAGGGTAGCTCTTCAAAACATCAAAAGTTGTTGCATTACAGCATATACCAAACACACACCACTACCAAACATGCTTGGAAAGATAAAGAAGGACCTTACTTGAAAAAAGCATGTTTCTGAGTATAGAGAACTGCTCCACCACAGGAACATTCAACTTTTCCTAATGTCACTATAAAACCCCTAAACAGAGCTGGGCTATGGCAAGCACAAAAGCTTCAAGAGCCTCACTTGATTACACTCCTGTCCTAAAAGGAAAAGCCTTATAGGAAAAGGAATTTTTACAGCTACAAGACATCGTACCTTCCCACTCCTTTGTTTTATTTTTTCAAACTGTTTTCCTGTCCTGCTGACAGTAACACACATGACTGAAGAATTAGTCCCATGTATTAATATTTTCTTTTTTAAAATCAACATGGTAGCAAGAATTTTTGAAGCTAAGCCAACATCCTGTACTCTCTCCTTCCTCTTGCTTCTCTCAGCAAGTAGAGGCAGGTTCTTCAAAAAAATCTCAGTCTCACAACCAAGTACCTAAGAACCTTTGATTCAGAACCTGGTCTTGTTTGTATCCATATAAATAATCTCTGCTTACTTGAGAACTGTGAGTGTTATTAAACACCCTTTCCTCTCAAAACACATTTGTATATTCCAAATACTTAGAAGCTCTAGGTGTTACATTAAAGTTTATTATCTAAAGTAAACAGAAGTCTGTATCTACAAAATACACATTCTGCTTAATTTTCCCCCCTGTAGTTGTTTTAAATTTTTACAGAGATAAAACTTGCATAGAACAGGAAGGAAATTGCCAAATATTTTATAATTCCAGTGCAGAAACCAAACTGTTCCCCATACAACACGTTTTTTAGATGGCTGGAGAAAAGGGAAACAGGGCAGTGACATCAGCAACTGAGAAACATGAGCTGAGTTCAAATCTACAAGTCAAGATGACACGAAGAGAACATTACCCTGTCACTAATTGCCCATGGTACCACTAAAAGAGCACTGTTTCCATGTAACAATATCAACCACAGGCCTATCATTCTTTAACAATACTAATCTTATTTTATGTTGCAAGGTCAGAAACATCTGTACTTTGTACAGTTCTGAACATTCCTGCAAGATGTGCTTCTTAAATCATACCTTGAAAACCACAGCTTTTTAGAAATACCTTCATAGATCTGTCAGACCTTCACATTTACTTACTAAATGAAAACTACTTTTTTTTCCTTCTTCTGACAAGACTAGTAACACTAAGATTTTGTACCTGCAAATCACCACAGCTTTATCAACTCCAGGGTCTGAGAAGTTATCAATATGAACTTCAGCCAGACAAACAGTGAGATCTTAACTTACAATTATAAAGTGCCTATTTTACAAGATGAGAAACAATGGAGAAGACAAATGTTAATGAAGAGCTGGGTGAGAGCTGGACCTGGATGACTTGGGCATGGTTTGCACTTCAGCTGCTGGCTCTGCTCCTGTGACAGCCTGGTCTCATGGAATGTGTCCCTGCTCATGGCATGGGGGTTGGAATTAGGTCATCTTTAAGGTCCCTCCCAACCCAAACCATTCTGTGGTTCTATGACTATAAATTCCAATGTCTAGCATAAGCCTGTGTTTTTATTTTGGTAAAGCAAAACAATACATCCCTCTGCCTTCCAACAGAGAGAGACCATCGATACCTCCAGTTCACCAGCTGTGCCACAGAGCCCATTTGAGTCCTTCCAGATGACACTGCTGTGGCCTCCCCCTGCTCCCTGGAGGTCTGGCATAACCCAGTGATCTCCAGGGACTGGGGTCCCACAGCACAAGGAGCACTGCAATCCCTGGGGTGTGGGGGTTGGCCACCTCAGGGCCCTCCCATCTGCCCAGAACCCTCCCTGCACATCCCTGCAGAGGCAGTGCCAGCTCTGCACTCAGCCTCTGCACACCTGGCAACTCCCACCACGTGCACCCTTCCTCTGCAAAAGCCAACAGTCCCTGGAGCTCATTAACAGTGACACAGATATAAACCCTCCACTGCTGGCTGGATGCTGCCTGCACTGAACTGATTCAACTGATGACAATGCAACACATTTTTAAAGTTAAGGATGAATAAGTGTATGCAGAACTCGGTGTCTGTTTAAGGTTCACTATGTAAGAACTACTCCCCTATGAACTGAAGTGTTCTGACTGCTGTATCATCTAACACCTTCTCATTATATCATATTTCTAGTGCACTCATGCTCTTAACTCCACTGCTCAATTCTATTCCCAGTTATTCTGTGTAGCCCCATAACAGCCATGACTGGCAGAAGTTGGCCTTTTACCTCAGTTGCTCCTGGCCTTAGTCCTTTTACTGCTGTGTGTGAACTTTTACTACTCCTACGTTCTTTTTTTATGGGACTTATGGATGAATCACAATGACACAGATGCTTCTTGAGCCAAAGTAAAGCTTTTCTTATCCCCTGAGCTACAGCATTTCAAGAAGTAAAAGACAGAGATTTTATTACACTGGAGCTGGTTAAATACTGAAGACTGGCTAATAACAACCTTCTGTTGTTAGTCTGTGTGAGAAAAGAAAG
This sequence comes from Pachyramphus minor, assembly GCA_013397135.1. NCBI lineage: Eukaryota > Metazoa > Chordata > Aves > Passeriformes > Tyrannidae > Pachyramphus > Pachyramphus minor. The sequence continues at coordinate 1,322,673 of VYXB01008446.1, read as the reverse complement.
CCTCTCTTCAAGTGGGAGAGAACTGAATGTTTTAAGTCTCCCCCGAAAAGCAAAACCATAAACAAGGTTTCTCTAAAGTCATAAGAGATTCAGCAAAAAGCTTTCTTAAAAAAAAAAAAAAAGATCCCCCTTCCCCCTCCCAGCGTTGGCTACAGAAATCTGGGACAAAGGTCCTCATGATTATTCAACAAGTTAGAGATCTGCAACTAAACACAAGATTAGTTAATCACAAAAGCAGCAGCACCAACGCAAGAAATTAAACACGTTTAACACTGAAAACCTGTAAGTATGTGAAAGGGCACAGCTCTTGCAAAACTCCCTCAGAAACATTAATATTGAAGGGAAAAAAAATACTGCGTTGGTGCCCGATGCCTGGGCAGACAAACATTACCTCCCACGGGCACGGGACATCTGCCAAGTCACACAGACCACGGGCCAGGGCTGCCGGGGAGCCTCAGCACTGCCAGCAGCTCCCTGCCCTCACACACTGTAAAACTCCTGCCCGGTGCTCCAACAGCTCCAGACACTTTAATTCACACCAAGCCAAGGCTGAGTGAAGAAGTTTCAGAGACAAAGCCCCACATCTAAGGCATCTCCACCATTACAGTCTGGCATGGGGAACAAAGTCCAAGAACAGGACTGCCCAGGAGGATGCCAACTGCCTCACACTGCCCTAAGAGCACCCAGCCTTTCTCAACAGTGTATTTCAGTGAGGACCAGGGCCTAGATGCTCCGAGCAGCTTTCCTCTCCAGGAAGACAACAGTTCTTTAGCAATAGGTGAGACAATGCCTTCTGCCACTTGTCAGAACCACTCGAGCCCTCGCTTGAATTTCCAACAATCCCGGTGTCCCTGTTTCCACACCTCCCTGTGCTGCCAGGGCTCCTCTTCCCTGCTTCCTGCCCCAGCCTAGTCCTCCTGAGGCAGACTGCTGTGCTCTCATTAAGTATTCACACCCCTTACTACCCAAACAACCATCACATCCCATTTTGCAAAGCAAGAAATAATAGCAAATACAGCTCCAGCTCTGTCAAACTTGTCAACAGGCAATGGAGCCCCACAAACTTTCTAAGGCTTCTCAAAAAGGCCTATACAAGTATTGAAATTCAAGCATCCTCAGAATCCACTTCCTCAAGTCAGCCTGTACCTGTGGGTCTGTACAGCTCTCACCTGAAACAAGAGTGCCAATCAGGACAGCTTCAGCTTTGGTCAGCTGCCCTGACCACAGAGCTGACTCGAGGGGTGTGTCTGTGCAGACAAGAACCTGACCTGTCCCAGCAGGTGAGCAGGGAGACCAAAGCAGTGGGCATGGCCAGAGCAGAGGCACTGTGGGCACACAGAGAAGTTCAGAGTCCTTTTGGACACAGCACCAAAACAGTGCTCCCCAACCTCTGCATCTTGCACACCTCAGGATGACCCCAACTGTGAGGGTGGGAAGGCCCTGGCACAGGGTGCCCAGAGAAGCTGTGGCTGCCCCATCCCTGGAAGTGTCCCAGGCCAGGCTGGATGGGGCTTGGAGCAACCTGGGCTGGTGGAAGGTGTCCCTGTTCATGGCAGGGGGTGGGAATGAGATGGTCCTTAAGGCCCCTTAAAACCATTCTGTGACTCTGTGACTTCAACCACCTTTATATTTTAAAGAAGGAAAACCCTGTTGGTGTCCTGAGTTCAAAGCGACGTCTGCTGACCCTGCCCCAGCCCCTCGCACAGATGAGCCAAGCAGCAATTACTGCAGTGACCAGTCTTGCTGGGTTAAGCAAACGTGCTGCTTTTGGAGGATCCTTATCACAGAATCATAGAAAGTTAAGGGATTGGACTGGACCTTAAAGATCATCTAATTCCAACCCCACCTGCCATGGGCACACCTCCCACTAGGCCAGGTTGCTCAAGGCCTTATCCAGCCTGGCACTGGCAACTCCCCTGGGCAACCTGCTCCAGTGTCTCACCACCCGCACAGTAAAAAACTCCTTCCTCTTTCTCACGCAAGTGCAAGCGAACAGAAGACCTCCAAACAAAGCCGGCGCTCCAGGTTTCACCGGAGGGCGATGTGCGGGCAGGGACCCCCGAAAAGGAGGAGCTGCCCCGGTGCTGCGACCCCCCCGCGCTCCCCCAGCCCCGCGCACCTCGGTGACGATGGTGGAGCGGTACACGTCCCGGCTGTACTCCCAGCCGTCCAGGCACGGCTCCTGCTCCAGCGCCTCCAGCTCCACGTCGGAGCCGGGCCGCAGCCCCAGCGCAGAGAAGTTGGCGAGCGCGGCCAGGCGGTAGCGGCGGCAGCGGCTCGGGGCCGCCCGCCCGCCCCGCAGCTCCAGCGGGATGCTGGCGTTGAGCCACTCGCCGCTCAGGTTGGCCCCGCGGGGCACGGCGCACCGGTGCTCGGGGGTGCCGGCCAGGAACACGATGGAGAGCCCGTTGAAGCCATTGGGGATGATGCTGGCGCTGAGCAGGAAGAAGACGAGGCGCTGGAAGCGGCCCCACTCGCCCAGGAAGGCGGTGGCCGCATCGTAGTCGCGCATGGCCCGGCCGAGCTGCGGCCGCCGGTGCCCGGGGCCGCTGTGGCGCGGGCAGGAAGCTCCATGGGCCGGGCCGGGGGTGGGGTTTGCAGGCGGG
>VYXB01008446.1:1307284-1320055 GCA_013397135.1 Pachyramphus minor | reverse complement strand
AGCTCCCTCCCTCTCCCCCGGTTCTCTCGCAGCTCCCTCCCTCTCCCCCGGTTCTCCCGGAGCTCCCTCCCGCTCCCCCGGTTTTCCCGGAGCTCCCTCCCGCTCCCCCGGTTCTCCGGGCCGGCCCTGGGGCTCCGCTCCGGACGAGCCTCGCCCGTGGCCTGGGGCGCTTTTTCCATACAGGGCACGTCCTCTGCCCTGGGTGACTTGTGATCAGCATCAGCCCATTAATACAAACGTCAGACCCCCTATTTACTGCCCAAAGGATTCAGAAACCAGCGTTGGGACGAATTACACTCAATTAGGTTGAAGGAGACCTCTGAGGTCATTGAGCCCAACCTGTGACCAAACATCACTGCGTCATCCAGAGCGTGGCACTCAGTGCCATGTTCTGTCTGTCCTTGAGCACCTCCTGTGGCTCCACCACCTCCCTGGGCAGCCCATTCCAGCTGAATCATTATGGAGCTGCCTGCAGCACCCAAGGCTCAACCACACGTGGGAACCAGCCTGGGTTCTTCAGTAAAGCCTTGCTTTGGGTCAGTTCTATGGATGAACCAAGAGTCTTCCCGGACTGTTGTGCTCATCAAAGCAAGGCAGTGCAACCTAAATGGTCCCTTGTTCCAGTCTGTGTTACCTTCCCACACCTGCCATCGTCCCTTTGGCAGCATCAACTGTGGCTGTAAAAAGGTTTTGTTGACCATGACACTGTTTTCTGAGGGAACGTGTACTAAGTGATTGACAAATAATAAATTTAATAAATAATATTTTGATCTTAGGCCCCAGCTCAGTACCCAGGGACACTGGCAGGATGTTCACATGCCCCATAGAGCTCGGTTCAAAAGCTGGGGCGTATCACTGTAGACTTTGGCTTTGTTCTCCCAAAGGCTACTTCACATTTCTGACTGGCTTTTTGTGGCTGATATGTTCTCCACCTCTAATTGATTAAAAAAAACCAAACCAACCAAACATACTTCTTACAGCATTTTTTGAACAGTTGTATTTAAAAAGATCTTTCATTCCATGTTGAAATCACACAGCTGTGAAAATTTTCAAAGGTGGAAAATGAATGACAAAATAGGAGTTAAACCACAAAATCATCCTTGAGCATGGCTAGGAGCAGCTTCCACGGATTCACAAGATCAGAACTGAACCACCTGAAAGCCACAAAAACTGCACTACCCCATCATACTCTTCCTGTGTGGAAGAACTTATTTGTGGAAGAGTTTGTTTTAGGGTCTTATTTCCATCCTTTATCCATGCAAAATACATTTTAAATTACTTCCTTAACCTTCTTGGCACCGAGCATTTATGCTGGGAGACTTGCTCAGCAATTCCAGCCCACACGGAAAGCAGGTGAAACAATAGTGCACGTTTTATTCCAAGGAGCACAGAAGTTACTGAGTGACAATTACACAGCTTTGGTAGGCGTGAGCAGACCCCGGGAGCCAGCGGAGGAGCGAAGGCTGCACACAGAGCCCCAGTAAAGGTGGCAGAGGAGGCACAGTGCTGGGGCTTCCCTCATCTCCACTGCGCTTCACACACCATAAGGCCTCACAACTGCTCAGGAAGACGTTCTGCTCTTGCGAAAGGTTGTTAAACCTGCTGCTAGAAATACTGAAATGTGACACTAGCTCGAGAGCAGTGGTGGAAGTAAGAAAGATGAGACTGATTAAAACAAGGTATTTTAAAAAACACAATCCTCTTTCTTATTTAAAAAAGGAAAAAGCAGATTATAAGATACGGCAAGGTTCAAGAGTACAAAAATATTTACCTTTTAGAAATACCCAAACCTACAATCTCATAAAATAAGTCTCAACTTAATATAAAAATCTTCATAAAAATATGGCCACTTATATTTAACCCAAGTCCTCAAACCCATTCTGTGCTGATATATAAGGGCTTTCTTGAGAAATTTAGGTACATCTAAACAACTATTTTATAGATTAATTCTGCAATAAGTAAAACCAAGATTACATACTACTGTTATTGGAGAAATTACAGCTTGAGAAGGAATGAGAACATCAGGGGCCACAGGACACTGGTTACCTCATGCCATGTTACATTTATGGCAGAAGCATAACTGCAGCAAATTATTAGAAAACAGTATTTCCACTCCCAAAAGCAGCTTGAATTAATTGCACAAGTTCCTTGCATTTAAATGTTATAAAGCTTTATATTTGTGCTTGGACTTCAGGGAGAGCCTCATTCCCGTGCCAAGTGCCAGCACAAGACAACTCACCCTGAACTCTCGCATTAGAGATGAGACCCTGTGCTTTTGTTGGCCCGTACAGGAGGTGACTCAGGGCTAATTGTTATTTATAGAGGATAAAAATCAGTCTACCAGGTCTGATAGACTTTACGTGTCCAAGAAGTGCATGCACAGCCAATATGTACAAAAATAAAAGGTATTACGGCTTTTCCAAACAATGTAGTGTTTATAAAACAGTAGTAGCACAACTTGAAACTCTACATTTGTCATCACTCAATCCACCTAAGCTAAACTTTAAAAAAAAAAAGCGCATACGTTATCTGTAAGTTTTGAAAAACAAAACACTGGTGTTTAGTTTTGTTTTGAAAAAAGTGTGGCCCCAAATTAGTCCTTTTGCATTTTTAGTAGCTGCAGGTAAACATCTCCAGTACAGATTTTTGAAAGCAAAGCCCCTTTAAATCTGTGAATGGTACAAGGGATTTACAGAGGCTTTTGAAACTGCAGTGAGCTTTCTCTGAAGGTGCAGAACAAAGTGGTATATATTCAAAGGAGAAATTAAATACTTTGGGAAGAATAAAACCAGCACCCCAAAAGATCTAAAAAAATGCTTATGCCCAGATACCATGAAAAACCTAAAAGCTAAAACTTCATGGAACATATGGACAGGAACACTGACTTGCTGAAGCTTACATTTCTGCTGAAAGTGGGCATGGCCCATCAGAAAGTCAGCAAACTACAGTCCTTACTCAGTGCTCGAGATTTACCCCCTCCCCAAAGACACTGAACATTCACAAAGCCCAGAGTGGGCTCAGGCTTTATGAAAAAGCATCAGCTTTTACAGGAACAAGTGGATCCCAGATCCTGGGAAAACCAACAGACACAGAAAGCTCCTCTGATGTTCTGTTCAAACCCATGTCCTTACAGCAAAGTCTGTGTCTGCTCTGCTGCAACTCAATTCTGACCCCACTCAGCCTGTGGGTTTTGATCACAGATTTCAAAGGAGGTCAGGACCTTTCCTTCAGGTTTTGAAAGACAGGCACCCAGCTCCCCTTCTTCCAGTCAACACACACAGTGAGAAGAACCACCAGCATTACATTTGCTATATATTTTTTGTCCTTTAAGCAGCTTTCATCAAGTACCTGACTTACTGGAGTCACTGCTGTATTATTCCTAAGGCTCACTTCTAGCTTACTTTTTGACTTCTGTTTAGCACAGGAGGCCCCCACAGGGGACTGCATCTGCTAACAAACCCCAGGAGTCAGGACACTGAATTACAGACTGAGAGTCCTACAGGAGTAGACAGCAGCTGGTCAGTAAACTATGTAATCTGGGGACAGTAGCACAGGGGATAACAACTATGGTGCAGTAGCATTTACTGTTGGGTTTTGTTCATTTTCCTCTGGCAGAAAAATGCATTTTGAGATGATCTTGTTCTTCTTTCAGCCCCTCTGACAGCATGGACCCTTCTTCACAAGGGTGTTACCAGGCTTTTAGGGCTCTCCTTGGAACTCCTAATGCCAGTGGTTTGTTGCCCATTTCTGAAACTGAAAGCAAGTAAAAGACTGAGAACTAGAGAACATTTCCCAGGGTGTCAGCCACTTCCCCCTCCCAGTGAGCACTGCTGCAAGAACCACCTTAGGCTGCTGCTGTGACCCTCCAGCCAGTGCAGTGCTCTGTACAGTGCTCCTGGCTGGGTGGCAGCAGCACTGCAGTGAACAATGCTTGGAATGTGAATGTCATCCAGTGACTGCAATTCAGTTTCTTCAGTCTGTTGGTGCAAGAAGCCTGTGAGGACAATCTGCTTTGACTCTTTGGCTCCAGCTCCTCAGCTGCACCACTGAAAAGCCACAGGTCAGACATGTCAGAAGCCCCTGACTGTGATAGGGCATGCTGCTCTTTTTCTTAAGGAACCTGGCCAGGGAATTTCTCTTACTCTGAAAGCATGACAGCTCCTCACACTGACCAGGAACTAGATACAGGGATTCCCAGCTTTTTCAAGCTATTATTGCTTATAAGGGCTAATTCTATTCTAGTACCAGTTCTCACTAAGCTGGGTGGTGGCTACTTGGTTAATCCAGCTTCCTTCTGCTGTTCCCAAGAATTTTCTTCACACTGTAATGGATGTGCACAGATTTCAGTGGAAATGTTTGCTCAGGGGACCCTAAATAGCCATGGTGCTGGGTCAAGAGAACTGTTTTTGCTTACAGCTAAACCATATAAACCAGAGGAAAAGCTGTCCTGGCCTGTCTCTGGCTGCCCAGAAAGAGGTAGAACATTGAAATTCTGTGTTAAATTTGGAGCAGTACATAATGCACTGGAAGAATGAAGTGATTCATAATGTATATAATCCTACTAAATGGAAAGTTTAAATGAAGAGTTAAAGACAGTGAATGATAAAAAAGGATGGAAAGTGTTGGGAGATCTGAAGCAACAGCCTCCAGGTGCTGAGAAGGTCAGACTTGCTTTGCCAGTGCACATCAGCTCTCAGGTTCAGACTTTCTGTGGAAATTGCAGGATGTCACTGCTGAATTACCAACCCAAAAGAAAACAATCTAAGGGGCACTTTGAAAGCTTGGATGTTTTGCAGTGGCACTGAAGAAACATGTTTACTGACTGTGAAAAGGGACTGTGTAGGAGCAGGCTGTGAACTCTTGGGATGCACAGGATGAATGGAAGCTGCCTTACCACTTCACCTTCAGCATCTCCTCAAAGCTCTCGGGCAGGGGGTTCCCGTAGCTCTCCGGGAGAAACAGGGTGAGGATCCCAATCAGCACAGTCAGGCTTCCCATCAGGATATAGGGTAGGAATCTGTCATAGGCACCTGGCAGAACAGAGGACGTGCCAACAGTACTTAATGTCCGCAACCAACAAACCCACATGGAAACTTTGTATTTCAGACAGAATTCATTTGGAATAATTAGCTGAAAGCTTCATAAATATCAAAGGTGAATCCAAAACATTTGTTACCTGCCAGCAAACAAATTTTAAAAATTTTAAGGCTTCAGTGTGTGCTCTTGGATGGCAACACCTACCATCAGTCGCATGCCAACCCCCATGTTTGTGTAGTGGCTAATAGTTTGGGGGGTTGGGGATTTTTTCATTTTCAGCTGGGCTAGCCAACATCTTTGCAAGGCAACAGCTCTGCTGGGATCTCTGCTGGAGTCTTCAGCACCACACTGTCATCAGGAACCAAATCCTCTGTTAAATAATTCAACATGAGGGAATAAAATTGCTCATAAGCAACCAAGCAACTCATCAGCTGCCTGGGATTGTGTATCCTGCTGGGCTGGTGCAAAAGAAGGGAAGAGACTAATGCAGCTGAACAGGCCAGCTACAGACTAACAAGTCATTAACAGGGGAATCCTTCAATGCCTTCCTTCCTTCCTGCAAAGGGAGACAGCATCAGGCTTCCTGAGACACACACGAGGTTCTGACCTTGGTCTACTCAGAATACTATTTTGGACTGGAAGGCAGCAGCCCCTGCCAGCAGCCTGAGGCTGGTGCAGGAGTGTTTGGGCAGGATGCAGGATCCTCAAGTCACAGCAGCACAGCAATGGAAAGGTCTTTCAGAAAAGGTATTACCAAGGAATTAAAGTATTTAGGATACAGAAAATACCAAACTGGACTTGACAGCTTTATTTTACAGTTGGGATAGAGCAATGTGCTTTATAATGTATGGAATAAACTAGGATTAAAGTGAGGACCCCTGGGTATGTCACATAGAGCCAAAGTTTGTGATTTGATCTCCTCTGTGTTCATGAGCTGGATGAAATGCAAGGTCCTAATTTAGCTGTTGCAAATAGCAGCAGCTGACAAGTTTCTCCTAAAATCTCTTAGAGTTTAGGAAACTATTTTGATGACTTCAGAGAGCACAGATTCTGAGAATGTTTGGATTCCTACCTGTTTCACCTCCCTCCTGACATACCCACCTCAGGATGTGCACAGAGAACCACACGACAAGTTTCCTACTTTTACATTTCCTTACTTGCGAGATCACTTCTTGTCACATTCTCCTGGGAAACTAACTGGCATCCCAAGGGGTGCTTATCATCCCAGCCACTCCATGTGCACTGTTTATAAACACCATCATTGCCCTGGACCAGCCTGGACCCACGTCAGAGATATGTGAGTGCTCCCTAAAGGAAAGCAGGGCCCGATCCTTCCGTGAAGCCCGAGGAGCTCCCCTTCATTTCTGCCGTGAATGGTGGTGAATTCTGACCCAAGGGGAGGGAAGGGACTACAAGTGAAGTGAAGGGACTTAAAGCTGAGCCTGCACTGCAGAAGCTCATGTGGCTGCTCTGGGCAGCTGTGTGGCACAAGGCAAGCAAGGCAGATCTCTCACCCAGGTAAACGAAGTAGGGAGCAATGATGCTGCCCAGCCTGGACGCCGTGGACGTGGCTCCCACTGCCATGTTCCGCACCAGTGTTGGGTACAGCTCCACGTTGTACACATACAGCATTGAAAATGCAGCTGTGATGCCAAACTTCCCAAGCATCACCAGGCCAACAGCGAGGACATTGAGATCTGGAGGAGCAAAAACAAAATCAAGGTCAATAAACAACACCCTGTGCTTATCACTAGTGTTTCTTCTACACCCAAAAGATTGTATTGCTGGTCTTTTTCCTAAAGGTTGTGGGTTTGGTATTGTTGTGTTTTAAAAAAATTATACAAACCCATCCCTGGATGACTTGGCTCCAAACTTCCCACTAAGCATAATGTAGCTGCTCAGGTTGTTTTGTACTTTCCAGATTTTGCTTGTCTCCAAGTAAAACAGCATTTTTGAAATGGAACAAAACTCTGGATTACACAGCAATAAAACACAAGCTTAAATCCACTCCTTTTTTGCAAAATCCTGTGGAGACTTATACACAGTGAAATCTGGATGCAGGTTTTTCAGTCTGGATGCACAACCAGATAAATAACAGTACACTCTGGGCTCTCATTTTAGACGCTGGTTCCCTTGGACTATATAAAGATCAGTAACCTGACACAATAAATGAGAGTTGAGTGTGACTCAGCATATACAATGCAATAAAAAAAAAAAAAAGAAGGCTGCAAGGGATCAGCGTAAACTTGGCCTGAAATTCTTAATTTGATGCCAGTCTCCAGCAGTTTTGCAGAACTAGTATATAGTACCATAAACTATTCTGAATATTTTATGTACTAAAGTCACACATTGAATTTTGTACCTGCAGGAACCAGCTGAATGAAGAGGACAACACTTCCCCCTAAAAAAAGGGTGCCAGATAAGGAGTAGCGGCGCGGGAGGGAGCGGAGGAGGAGCCAGGCGATCACATAAGCTGGGACTTCAATCACAGCTGAGAGGAAACAGTTGAGGTAGGCATTTCCATGCCAGTCTGGAGTGCTGAGGGACAGGCCAAAGTAACCAACTGATGTGAAAAACCTGAGAAAAGCAATAAACCCAAATTATTCCAGAAACAGCCATCTCTGAATGCCTCCAGTGTTGCCTCAGATGTTGTTACAAATATAGGAGGTCACAAAGCATTGCCACAAGTACTGTGGCTTAAAAAACATCTCAGTGGCAACCCCATCTTTCTAATTCTGTCATCCCTTCCAGTGGCCACATCCACAGCAGCTTGAAGAGACCTTGGATTTCTCTGTCCTTCCTGCACACACTACACCAAGCAAAAGGCTTTGTGGAAGTTGTTCACAAAGGCTTTTCATTGCAATGGACTCAACAACACAATGGAATGACTCTTGCAAGCTTCCCATGCCAACTACATTCCTACTTGTAGCCAACTCCAGTGACAGGATCTCCCCCCCTCAGCAGTTCCGTTACAGCTTATTAAATCTTCACAAGAGTGCTGGACGTTCAGGTTTCAAATCTCAAAAGTGCCTGGCTATGGCATGCCAAGTGTGCTAGCCAGTTCCTTTCTGCTGGGGGAAATATGGACAGGAAAGGGTGCTGGTTTGTCTACAGGGTATTATTGGGTCCTCATTCCTCGTGGCTGCCCAGGCAGGGACCAGGATCTCACTGAGATGGGCACTGTACAGAAACAGAACAAAAGTGCTGACCATGGGTCTGCTTCTTGTTATGCTACCAAGTTGCTGCCTTTGCTTCAAGAACACTTCTCTTCAAATAGAGATTACAGAGATGGGAGCATTTTAAAAAAAAGAAAAGCAACATAATTTAAAATACACAAGTTGTCTACATATAGTTTCTTAACTATTTTACATCTGAGTCGAGGCTACTGTCTGCAGATCCTTGCGTAGCAATGCAGTGTGGGTGTGAGGACACTGAGGGCCATGTACTGGCCAAGGACCACGTGGAGATGGGCTCCAGGGCTCAGACTTCTTATCTAAACCCATGGCATGTGCCCTCAAATCAGAAACTCTTTTATTGCCTGGTTACTGTAGGAATACACATTTCCTTACCACAAAAGTAATGACATAATAGTAATAGTTGCAATGTTTCGGGTTCGAAATAGGTCCAGAAGGATAGCCTTCTGCTGCTGCTGAGGCTTCCAATCCTGCATCTGAAGGAAAAAGGAAAACAAAACCGAAAAAATTCCCACACACCTAAGAGCAAAACAACCTCTGCTACCCACAAGGTGGGCAGTTACGAAGTTACAACCATCAGGGGATAACTGGGCAGCCCAAGGGCAGGGCAGTCCTTAGGTAGAGCTTGTCTCTGCACCCAGCTGCACTCGCGGCAGATTCCACTTTTTTGTTAAAAAAAAAGGCAATGCTGAGACCAGTGCACATGCTGACTAATTAGAAAGGAGTATCAGCTGACCAGACAGACGAATTAATGTTTCCTTGGGGACCTCACACTGTACTTCCAGGAGTAACCTCGTTACCAGAGGCATTTCTCTCTGCCCTGTCCACTCAACTCTCTTCTGTTCAACCTTCACAAACGATGTGACATAAATGCAGGAAATCACCCAGTTTTGCTGCCTGCCAGCACCTGACAGGGGGGCAACAGATGCCAGAGGTTGGTGAGGTGGCCAGGGCACAGCATGGGAGAATCCACCACTGCAGATCGGAGACAGAGGTTCCTGTTTGAGGCTTGAAGCAGGAATCTTCTGGGAGGCATTAGGGGCTCTTCTGCCTGCACGCTTTGACCAGGCCAGGGAAAGCCAGCACTTGTGTCCAGGCTTCCCCCCAGGCCCAAAGAGCAAACCACCCTGGCTCTCCCAACAGGGCTACCCAGGAGATTTCCTTTCCCAGGCAGAGAGGATGCTTTCTGAGGAATGTCTTCGTAGTAATGTTTGAAAAATACTTCCAATAGAGGTTATGAGTGCAGACACCATCCTCAGGTTTTTGAGGACAGACACTGTGGCACACAAAATCTCCATGAGGTAAAAAGACACCTGAGCTGCTGCTTGGTCTCAAAAATACATGGGAATAGTGAAATGCTGCAACCTGAAAAAGTCATCTCGAGTTTGAATGAATGAAGATGAAACACAGTTTGAAACAAATCCAAGCACTGGCTGTGAAGGAAGGAAAGGGCTTTTCTGTGGTTTCTGTAGGATGAGCTTCCCATCATTGCAATATGCTCTTCAATTTACAGTAGAACTTACACTTGGAAACGCGATCTTCAGCCAAAATGTACATGTGACATTCAGGTGAGGGATCCTGCCAGGGGAGGTGTAACACTGTGCCTTGTCCTGCACACACTGCAGGGGAGCACACGGTGCTTTGCTCTCTGCTCTACCAGGAGACACGGGGAGGCACAGAACACCACTATGAGGAAGATCTGACCTGCAGGTCATTGCTGACACACCGCTGAGGAGTCGAGTTGATGGTTTCTCTGCACAAGAAAAATATCTGTGCCTGTTCAGGAGAAGCTCCAGTGCGGGCAGAGCCACTAGAGGGGGAGATGAGCACACGAACCAACCATCCTGCCAGGGCTCTGCTGCTCCCCAGCTCTCTGGGGTGCCAGCTTGGCACCAGGCTTTCTTCTCCTAACCAACAGATATGAAATACAAGAAAAAAACAATTCTGAAGAAGAGCTTGATGTTCTTCACAGCCTTCGCTACCATCCCGGTTTTCAAGTGCCCTGGTAGGACTCCGGTGCTCTGACTGGTTTGTGCAACCCAAAGAGTCCCTCAGGCTCCATGCAGCCCCAGACACATGGGTGCTGACTGAGGGTCCCCTGCACAGCCCCCCTCTATAGGGCTGCTGTTAAACTACCAATTGCTAACACCACACCGAGCTGGAATGGGCACAAACACACCTTCCTCGGGTCTTCTCAGTGCCAAAAGGATAAAGCAATCTGGGTCACCCTTGCTTTGAAAACCACAACAAACCACTGCTGAGAAATACCATTTTACTGTAAAAAACACATAATAAAACCTCCCTTCGGGTTCTCACTTTGGTCTCTCTAACCCAGCTCTTACCACACGCCAAAAGTCCCTGCAGCTTCTCAGAGCTGCTGGTGCAAACCAGTTCCCTGCTGGCATTTCCCAACGAGTCAACTGGCCAAAGGGGAAAAGTGCCAGCGAGGTGAAGTACCAGGATGTGTGGAACATACCTCTGCAGTGTCAAAAAGCACGGCTGGTGCTGGAATGCCATTTATTTTTGCGGCCTTTCGGATAATAACTTCTGCCTCCTTATATCTTCCCTGGGAGATCAGCCACCGAGGGGACTCAGGGATGACCCTGCAGTGAGTTTCAGAATAAATGATTCAACATTTTCACAAAAGTAAAAAGTTAAAAGTAACTATTTGTTGTGTCTATGAATTATGCTCTCATCTCACAGACTGCTTGCAGCAGGAGACAGCCAGCACAGAGGGATGTGGGCAGTGTAATTCAGATATATGGGACGTGGTTATTCTCATGCTAAAGTAGATGCATGCTTAGGCTTTGTCCTCACTGGTTATTTTTTGAGGAATAATTGATGTCCACCAGGTGTCACCAGACAGGCAGCAAGGATGGGGGTAGCTTAGTCAGCATTGAGCAAAAGTGTTCTCAGGAAGCTGCACACAATGTGGAAATGCTTTAAATATGCACAGGGTACATTTAAAGGTTCTGTGTCATGGGAATCTTATATACAAACCTCACCATGTTACCACAGCTCTGAGCAGGCTCTCCCAGGCAGAGAACTGGGGCAGTGTCCCCTTGCAGAGTTGATGACACTTTCTAATCAATTCCAGGCACGTGTGGAGTGAATTAACACCAAACACAAGACAGAAAATTTCACTTTTCCTTAACTAAATCCTTTGATCTTAACAGGTGCTGTCTTGGTCCCTTTAGCCAGCAGCACTTTTTCCTCTCCTTGGAAAAAAGCAGGTCAGACACTCCTTTTCTGATGAACCGTAAAGGACTGACCCAAAGATGGGTCAATAATTTCAAATATCAGATGATTTATATCTGATCCTTAACCACGCAAGGGACATTCTGTGAGATGAGCTGCCTCCACTGCTCTTCTTTCTGGGCAAGCTGAGGATCCCAAGACTGCAGAGACAATGCTGGGAACCTTCTGGAGAATTTGGAAGGGAAATGAGTAAAAGAGCAACTATGGCACAGAGCAGTGGGATGTGCAAGTCACGTGGCCTGTGGAAGCAGTAGGTCCACGTGCCCAAATGCCAGCTAATGCCAACCTGCCTTGGCAGAGCTTTGCCAGTGCACCTTGATCCCCATCTCCCCCCACATAAGGACCTGACTGGAAGTTCCATCCGTGGAAACTTTGTGTGCTTTACAATGTATGCCCTTAAAAAGCCTGGGAATTCCCAGCCAGGCCATTTCAAAGCAGGACTCTGAAGCCATGCCTTGGGGACAGATTTTGTGTCCTGCTCCACAGCAGACACCTGAGAGGCCTCCACCCAAACCTCCCAAAGCAGGGAACAGCTGCCTGGTGCACAGGGAAGTGCTGCTGTGCTGAAGGAGTTTGAAACATTTCAAGTTAAATAAGCAAACTGACCCTTAGACAGAATCAGTCTTTAAAATCTGATGACAGCTGAGGTGGAGCTGGAAACCAATTTAAAGAATTGGTTTGAAGACTAAGATTAAAAAAAAACCAAAAAACAACCAACAAACCAAAACCAGCAGCAGAGACTTCTGACAAGATTGGGACCTGCAGGAGGTCTTTTGGACTACAGAAGAGTAGTCCAAAGCTTCTCCAAAGCCTCTGTCCAGCTGAAAAGAGCAGGGCTTCAAGCACATGGCCAGCACCAGTGACTTACAAATGGCACAAGTAACCCAAACGAAACATCCCCCCTCAAAGCAAAACCTCCTCAGGGCAGACAGAGAAAAAAAAATAAATAACTGCCCCCCCCAAGCCCCTGGTGTTACCCAGCAGCCAGCAGGGAGGGCGGGAGGGGAGGTGGGCACTCACCACCAGAGCGGGATGCAGAACAGCCCCGGGACANGAACAACCAACAAACCAAAACCAGCAGCAGAGACTTCTGACAAGATTGGGACCTGCAGGAGGTCTTTTGGACTACAGAAGAGTAGTCCAAAGCTTCTCCAAAGCCTCTGTCCAGCTGAAAAGAGCAGGGCTTCAAGCACATGGCCAGTGACTTACAACTGGCACAAGTAACCCAAACGAAACATCCCCCCTCAAAGCAAAACCTCCTCAGGGCAGACAGAGAAAAAAA
>VYXB01008446.1:1295858-1307136 GCA_013397135.1 Pachyramphus minor | reverse complement strand
TGTTTAAAACAAGGGAGGTTTGATTAGCATTTTAACTCTTTCTTTTCAAGCATGACTAAATACTTTATTGCAGTTATGAAAAAAAAAAAAGCTAAACAATCTTAGAAAAGAGCAGCACAGCACGGACCCACCCCCTACAGAAAAGCTGCTGGGAGTGTTGGGGACCTTCAGATAAAGAAGCTACTTCTGTTTGCTTTGATTAATGCATTGGCAGAGACAGATAAGGACAGGCATGGGGGATGGCCAGCAGACTTCCAGGGGCCTTCCTGACATGTTCCCCCAGGACACAGCCTCCCTCCCCCCCAGGACACAGCCTGCTCCCCCCAAAGGACACAGTCTGCTCCCCCACTTCACCCATCAGGATTTAAGATACAATTCACTGCTGGGCACCTCTGGAGGAGCAGAGGTCCGTGGACAAGAGACTCACACGGGATGGAAGGATGTGAATTTACAGCAAGGGGAACTGGGAACAAATTTCCCATCTATTTCTTGGAGCAGAAGGAAGGTGGGAATGCTGGATCAGCACATCACAGGCTGAAGGACACAACCAGGGAAGATGCCATCCTCTAGTAATGTTACTCTTCCAGTAGCTGGGCAGCAGTCACTGAAAGAATCCTACAGCCACTGAACCACACAGCAACCCAAGATCTACTCATAAAAACTGAGGTTGTTCTAAGGCTTCAAAAGCATCTAAATTCTTTAACAAAACCCCCTTATTTTACAACAAAACACCCAGCCACTGCTTAGTAAAATCCACAGATGCCCTTAGGTCCACCTCACCTCGCCTTGAGCTCCCAGCCCCAGGTCTACACAGCTCTCCTTCACATGAGGAGTGCTGCAAGGGCTGGAGCCCCCCCAGTTTGGTCTGGACTCAATTAAAAAATAAATGACACTGAGCAAACAGGAGGGGCTCAGAAAGTCTGGAGAATGTGCTTATTTGTGTATCATGGTAAGGACTCCATTTAATATCACAGAGAAGGTGGAAAAAAACCACCCAAGACTGAAAAACTCTCCTGACAGGTACATGAATTCTCATTTTAGAAACCTGGGTTAACTGAATAAAGTCACACTAAAAAAATTGAAAATAACAACTTGTTGGGCTAAAATAAGTGTGTGGGGATAAATTACACCATCTTCCTCTATTGATTGCTCTTGTTTAGATGGGCAGAGGGAGAGGTCTGACATTTGAAACATCAGTTTATACCTTTAACCATTACACTGTCATTTGTGTCAATTCAAAGCCAATATGACATCTGTCAACCCCAATTCCTTTATCTCCTGCCTCTCCTCCCTCATTCTGCTGGCCAAGGAATAACAGTTCTAGGACAATACCAACATGCCTTCACAAATCTCCACAGTTTTTAATAGTCCCAGAGTGCAACAGTTCTGAACACAGAAAACTGGGGCCTAAAGGTAAAAGAGAAATTTCATAGGATGTGGTTGAAAAAAAAAAAATCAACATTCTCTACAGAGTTTCACCAACAGCTCAGGGTAGAACTACTTCCACAAAGGTGGGCAGCAATAGTGCAAGGGGCAGGATGAACCTGGGTGGCCAAGGATGCTGGAACACAGCCTGAGCCACACACAGGAGACAACACAGGTTTGGATGCTGAAAGCTGGAATGACAAGAGAAACCTGTGCTGAGGTGACCACTTGGGAAAAAACCCCTGCACTTGTGGGTGGAGGGTGCCAGGGCTGCAGCACAGCCAGAGCCACTGGGGCCTTGACAGGTGCTGCTGTGCTGCTCCCCTGCTCAGCCCCGAGGCTGTCGGATGAAGCATCTCCAGCACATCCCAGTATCAGGATGGCCTTTCTTAAGGAGTCACTTCTCTTTCTATGGGTATATTCTCCTATCCAGCACCTCTATCACATGCAGTTTCCTTGGAAGCTCCTGGGTTTGCCCTGCCACGGGCAGAGGTCCCAGAGCTCATGTCAGCTATGCAGTGTAGGGGGGAAGGATCATTCCCTCTTAGTGCCCTCCTCCTTACCCATGGCAGGCAGCTGATGTCTCCCTCAAATGACGAAGCCAATGTCTAAGTTAGTTTAGATTAATCCTGCCCTTTGAAGCAGCCTTGAGGCTGCCAGGGAAGGTAAGCACTGATAACAAGTGCCCCAGGGAGCCATCGCTGCTCCTACAACTCTACAGAAAAGAAGATGGCATGAGACAACACAGGGGGCAAGAGCCAGCAAACTGCAGCTGAGCAACTGAACAAACCTAATGTTACTTGAGGAGACCCAGTCCCCTCTCTCAGCAGCAGGAGCATTCGGCTCTGGGGCCCCTGGCAGCTTTGCTTCTGCTGAGCACTGAGGCAGCATCCCAATCCTCATCCAGCTGGGAACCACATTCCTGCCTGATCAGAACCTGCACCCCTGTGCTACACAAACCCCATGTGCTCCCAGGAGGATTTTCAGCCAGGCCAGCTCCTGACCCAGTGCTGCACCTCCCAGCCTTCACTCCAGCTCCATCAGCTCTGCACAGGAGTCAGCTCCCAGGGCAGTGGGAGCAGTGGCACTGCTGATGGCAACAAGGGATCTCCCTGCTGACAGCCTGACCTTAATCCTCCCTCCACACTGGCAGTGGTGACTCACAGCTGCCTGGGGACACAGTTCTGTATCCCCTCCACAGCACTGACTTCATATTATGCCCTTCTGCTCTATTTTTACCCCCATTAAAGCCTCATGTGGTAGGAAAGACCAGCATTTAACTATCAGTATACAATTTTAATCTAGTTCACATTATGATCTACAAATTGTAACACTGGCACCAGGGGTTTAAAAACAGCCATAAATATATCTGTGCACACATTAAAGTCAGCTCTTGCAAATCTCAGTTCCCCCTGCACCTGCATCACTGCACAATTTGCCTGTGCAGTTGCCTTTCCTGAAAACCCCTGTGCCTAGTGGGACACACTTGGGGTCCCCTTCCCCATGGGGTCCCCCCTTCCCTGCAGGGTCCCCAGGCAGTGACTGTAGCCACTCAGCCTCCCATAGCTGCTGGGTCTTTCTTCCTACACTCCCTGTAGAAAAAACCCCCAAACCTGAGCTTCTAAAATTAGGGACTTTATCACCAATCTCTACGCTGACATCAGTGATTTTATGGCTCCTGGGGCTCTGACACCCACCCAGCTCCCCTGACATCACCTGTGCCTGGAAGCACTGGTTTGCTCCAAGGTTTTGCACACAGGTATGCACTGACCCCTCTGCAAAGGGGTGCAGAGGCAGGGAAGAACCCAAAGGTTTCCTCTATTTCAGACCTGCTGCTGCTAAACTCTGAACACTGCCTTGAATGTCTTGTCCAAAGAGGAAGGAAATAGATATTTATTTAGACTCTTCCAGCTCTCTTCTTTTTCTCTAAACCTACAGAAACTACAGGTTTGAAAGATCCAAGAGAAAAAAAAAATCACGCTGGTTTAAAGTAGGAATTGTATCAGTGAAGATTTATCACTGTCTAATTAAATGATGCAGGTTCAGAGGGGGAAAATAGCAACAGTACATTAAGCAAACATTTAATCTAATGCAGACATATTCATACCCAGTATGAAGGCCACCACGTAGTTTGAGATCTGTCCCATTCCCACTATGAGAAAGAGCACTGTGAACATCTCCCAGCTGGTGGAGAAGATCTGCAGGAAGCTGAAGCCAGTCTGCACAGCCATCGTCAAGAAAAGGATACTCTTCCTGCCAAACCTTTGGTAAAAGATAAAGATTATTACTGAAACACCTGTATTTATGGAGGGGGCTATGTAAGAGGGCACAAGGGAGCACAAATATCCAACTTCCAGTGATGAAGCTTAGCACAACCCGAAGTTTTGTTCATCTTAAAGAATTTTACTCTTTTCAGATGCACTAAAAAAAAAACACATTAAAATTCCCAAGACTCAGGAAACAAACCAAGAAGAAAAATTAAGAGCAGAATCTTTAGGGAGCCACCAGACAGAGACTAAGATGAGGCAACAGTACAATAGGGAGACACATGAAGATTGTTACACAAAAGTTAGGAAATGTCCCACTACTGACAGAGATCCCACAACAATCCAAGGAATAGCTCATGCAGGAGGGTGTCTGGGCTCTGGGGGAGGCTGCCTGGCCCTGCTGCCACAGGGCACACACACTCCCTCAGATGCTCCCAGTGGGCACATGGCACCAGTGGGATTTAGTGATTATCTCATCTCCCTTTCAAACAGTAACACCAACTGACTTCTGCACTGGGCAGGAGTCAGGAGATTACATTCGGATCACATGGAATTTAATGCTAGAGAGGCTTTAGGATTAAGACTCCTGGTGAGTTTTGAAACCCCTCTTCTAAGGGCCCAGAGGAACTCTGCTGCCTTATGATATCCTCATTCCCAGGCACAACCAAAGCAGGATCAGAGATCCCACTATACTGGTGGGAACACAGGGTTGAGGGCTGTATGGAGAGGGGAGCAAGGGGGGTGTATTTGCTGCATTCAACACCTGTCAGGCCAAAATGCCAACACTGCTGAGATAATGATTTTTTTGATACTTTACATCTACTTAGTGAGATGCTGTGGCACAACTGCTATCCATTTACAGGTTATCTGCTTTTTTCTTCCTCTTGGATGCACCTATTCTATTTCCAGCAAACCAGCTCTGCTATGCACAGCTTCCATTCGAAGGGCAAGTTTGTATCCTGCAGCTCTAACAGTTAATGTGTGACAAAGAGAAACATCTTTTACACTACTAAAAATGCCAGATAAAGAAACAATTGTAGATTAAGGGATTTTTGAAGGAGCCAGGCCAGTTACTTCACTTTGATCAAAACCTCAGAGAATTGCACATTTAACTCCTTTACACCTCCTAAAAACAGCCCCCTGGCCGTGCCCTGCCCATGGCGTTACCTGTCCGAGAGCTGCCCCGAGATGAAGGAGCCGATGAGGACCCCCACGAAGAACAGGGAGGTGGTCAGGGGGGCTTTCCAGTCGTCCTCACACACCAGGTTCCACTGCAAGAGAAGGACCCGACTCAGACACAGCCACAGAGCTGAGCCTTGCCCAGCACAGGGGCCACTGCCTGGAGACCCACACATTTCCAAGCAATTCCATTCCATTTCCACATTTCCACCCAGTGCTGGCACTGTTTTCTCAGTCAGGGTCACTGCTGGAACACCCTGCTTAAAGCACAGGAAAAAAAAGGGAACTGGTTCCCTCCCCAGGCAACTCCATGAGGCTGAACCCTGGCAGCTGTTTGACAGGACCCCGTCACTGCTGAGGGGTGAGCAATGCCAGGCCTGCTGGGAGCTGGTGTGTGCAGCCCAGGGGCTGCCCTGGCCCTGTTTCCAGCACAATCCCCCACCAGACCCCTGGACCTGGCTCCCCATGGCCCGAGGTGTTCCCACCAGTGAGGCAGAGTGATAGAGATGGGTGAAGAACTAGACTGGCAAGGGACAGCTTCCAGTTACATGACCTCTGCCAGCACAAAACCTGCTGCATTTCAGTAACTTCTGGGGTTGACAAAACATGCAAGAAGAGGCACAGAACAAAATCTCTTTTCCTGCACTGATGTGTTACCAAATTCTGTTCCATCCCACAACCTGCACCACTGAGTTGCTGCCCATCACTCAGCCTCATGACTGGAGTTGACTGGGGCTGGAGATTTAGGACAGAAGCCAACATGGAAACTTCCACCTAAAACTACTCATAACCCCAGACAAGGTTTTAAAAAAATAAAAATGGCATCATGAGTCTCTGTCCACTGAAGTTACAGCTGAGTGTGTCCCTGCCACAGCTTGTTCCCATCCTGTGACTAATCTCCTGGTTAAGGCATGCCTGCCAGGAACACTTAGGGATAGGCTTCAAACGTGTCAGTCTCAGATCAGATAATACCACCATAATGGTAATCTAATTAGATCAGAGATCAAAGTATGGCTTAATTTTAATAATTAGCCATGCTATCAGAGAGCAGGGCACCCTGCAGCAGTGCACACCCTCTGCTCAGAGAACCCAGGGCCAAGCCCAGGCAAAGACAGGGGCTGGAGCAGAAACCTGCCCTCAGGGCAGCTCTGGCTCCTCACTCAGCTGCAGGCTACAACAAGGAGCAACTTCTGTGTTACACAGACACCCAGGTGCCATCTGATGGCACCACAAGTGCTGCCAAAACCAAACCCCACGGCTTGGTGGCTGAGCTTCACTGCTGCTGCAGAACAGGCAGGTAAGCCCCAAAGCAAGGGGGGTGTGCTGTGGTCTGATGCAGTTTGCTTGGACTATAACTTAGGAAAGAGATGCAATCAATGCCTGTTTTAAGTGGTGGGGAGCCAGGCACTTCTGCCCTTTGCCCAGAGTAACACCAGCTCCATGACAAAAAATGAACTGAGTTTAAAACACAGCCCACACCTCCTCCTGAGGAACACACACATCTTCAATGCAGGAACGTGGAGACTGGTGGCCTGGAACGTGCCTCCAAGACTTAAATCTGATTAATAATAAAAGAGCCCTATGGCAGAGTTGCTGTAAGGTGACTTCTCATCCCTGCTGGCAAGGGAGAGGTGATGAGGTGAGGGCCCACCCAGGCACACAGCCGTGGTTATCTCGGCTGTGTTTGGTAAGGTGGATGTGAGCATGTGGGTCAGTGGGGCTCTGGCATGTCCAAGGATGCAAGCTGTGAAAAACAGATGCAGGGATCTGCTTCATCTGTCACAGAAAATGGAGATTTCTATAAAGAAGCTTGATGGAAATCAAATCCTCTAAAACAAAACAAAATAAAATTCAGCTACAGGAAACACAGCATTAAAAGTACACTGCAGGGGTGTTTCACCACTTCCTGCTGCACCTCCCTGTCCCTGGGGAAAGCTGGTGACATGGCAGAATTTGTGTCTGATACAGACTATTATTAATTACCTGGATGTTGAGCACCCCAGTCTGGGGTCACCAGCACAGTACCTGTTCTTAGACCTTCAGACTTGAGTTGCTCAAGGTTAAGGATCAGTGTTTCTAAAATGCCTCCATGTGCCAAAGGCACTTTGGCTGCAAAGTAAATCCAGCTAAATAATAACTTGTCCATAAAACTGCGTTGCCTCCTTGGTGCCAAATGCCTCCTACCCAGGAGTTCACTCTCCCTTTTCCCATGACATACTGCACAGCCAGCAGAAGTTCACTGTACAGGTCAAGTCTCTCAGCTTTGGGGATGTGATAAAGAGCACACAGCAGCTGGCTGGGCTGGACAGGGGCTGCTGTCTGCAGGAACTCACTGCATCTGACCAGAAAAAACACAAACACACCAAGTCCATCCGACTCCAAGAATGTCTTGGAGCGAAGCTGCTGAGTGAACAAACCCCACCACCTATTTTAGCTGCAACAGTTTGCGGCCTTGGCAATGCAGCCCTACTCCACAGGTACACCTCACCTCCCCAGTGCCACCTCCCACCCCACAGACACTGGCTCTGAGGCTCATGCCCTGCACTGCACGGGATCAAGCACATGCCCACATGGTGAGGTTTCCCTCCTGCTTCAAGGTATAGGGAGAAGTGAAATGTAACTTATTTGACCTCTTCCTCAGAGGCTGCATCCATCCCAGCCAGCACCACACACAGGCATAGGAGCTCCAGCCACAGCTGAAGTATCTACAGCTGCAACTTTCAATCTGTCTCTACTGGACTAATTATTCATTAACCAGAAAATAAGTAATTCTGAAATGTCCCTAGCTAAGTGTACTGGAGAGCAAAGTTCATGTAAGGTTCCAAAAAAGAGCTCTGAATGCTGGAATAGGAGCTGCTCAAGAACACTGTCATTACATCACTTTATTGCCATCAAACCCCTCCAACCCTTTCCCACAGCAATGGGTGGACAAGCTTTCTGAAAAACTGAAACTACTGGAGAAGGTGTCCTGACTGCCCAAGGTGACTCAGCAACCTGCATTCTCCAACAGAAATCACTCATTAACCATCCTGAGAACCAGCCCACTCACATCAGAGGACAAAACACTAGTGGAGCCTTGTGTAAATGGCCAGGGCTGTAAACCAGGGGAAATCTGAGCTTGTTTACAAGAATAAATCTGAAGATGAATAACTCAAGAAGTATTAATTATTCACAGATGGCCCCCTCCTCCTCCCTGAGCACCAGGTCCAGCAATGAGACCAGCTCTGCTCGGTGCACAAGTGACGAGCACAGGCACCTCCTGCCCAAGCACAGGCTGTGTTCCCAGGGCTGGGCAGGGCTGCTCTCTACTGATGGAAAAATCCATAAGGGAACAAAAAGACCTTCAGATGCCTTCAAACCACAGCAGTTCCTACCCAGCCTCTCGCCTCTGCCAGTTCCAAGAGCTTCTGGTTTCCGCCTTTGCTGACAGTCGGTGCCAGGGCTGGGACAGGGACTGAGCAGGTGACACAGGTGACAGGTGAGTGGCCCCAGTAAAGCCCCTGGCACTCACCCTGCCCCTCACAGGGGTCTCTCAGTGTGTCTGGGGTACACACCATGCCCAGGGGTGCCGAGCAGCTCAGGGAGCAGTGCTGGGTGACAACCCAGCTCAAGGGCACTAACTGGATGCTAATGCCCTGCTCCAGAGCTAAACTGGTGCTGGACCTTGAACCTCTAATTTATGACAGCTCTGGGCATCATTATCTGGAAGCAAAACACTAGTAGGTCAGGTTCCAGAAAAGAATACCAATGAACAGGGCCTGGGAGCCTGCCAAGGGGAAAAGGAAGCCCTGCAGCCCCTTCAGCTCAGCTGTGGGATCACATTTGACTCCACAGTGACCCACATTTCCACCTGCTCACCATTACCCTTAGAGCCTCTTCCATCTCACCCTGGCCTGAT
This sequence comes from Pachyramphus minor, assembly GCA_013397135.1. Lineage (NCBI taxonomy): Eukaryota > Metazoa > Chordata > Aves > Passeriformes > Tyrannidae > Pachyramphus > Pachyramphus minor. The sequence continues at coordinate 1,298,367 of VYXB01008446.1, read as the reverse complement.
GATCCCCTTTTCACCTGTGCTGTGGGCACATTCACTGTTCCCATCACCTCCATTTCAAAACAAGCAGATGACTGACTCTGTGAGGACATGCTAAACCCTGGGAACAGAGAACAGACAAGTAACATGGATGCTGACCTGGCATCTCCCAGTTCCCTTCAAGCAGCAGTAATAACAGGATTTAATGCAACTGCGTGAGTCAAATTAAATCTCCAGCACTTAATCCTGTGCCATCAAGTTCTGCTCCTCAACTGAGTTCTTGAACTGAAGCTGTTTCTTCCCCGAGCTCTCCTGATGGCATGTCCTGGCTTGTCTTTCCTAATCCAGACAAAAATGTTGGGTACAAAAATAAATATCTCAAATTTAACAGAACTGCCTCTTTTCAGCATTTCATCAGTGCCTGTTTTCCTTCTTTTGAAACCAAATTCTGTATTTTTTCCAAATGTCCATGACAATTTTAAAACAAAACAAGTATCCTTCTTTTCCATCTGGCTTACAGATGGGAACCTGGCACTTGGTTTCCATCTCTGGATGTGCTATTGCCTCTCTGGCACAACCCCACTGGTGCGTCCCATCCGGATCCCACACGGAATGCTCTTGTTTGGCATCTGCCAACCCAAGTTATTTACTGTTTGTTAAGAAGAAATCACATTTCTGCTCCTTTTGCTTCATTTACTGCCTCTCTCAGAGCAAGCACTAACTCCACACCAGATACTAGGAATTCACAGACACCCCAGGATAAACTGGCCTCCCTCTGGTAGTGAGTGTGGCACTGTCTGTGCCAGTGGTGGCTACCAGGCACCCACCCATGGCTGGCAGCCGTGCCAGCCCACGGGTTACAGCTGGGTACTTGTGTGTGCAGCACCCAGGCTGCTGCTACAGTGCACCCATGGCCAGCAGCTCCCCACACACCCCCAGCTCGATGTGGTGTGGTGAGGGATCCCCGACTGCCAGCACAGCAGCAGGAGGTGCCACACGTGCCAGTGCCTTGGCTTTGGGCAGGGGAGAGGAGGTTGGCATCCCGTGTCCCCAGGGCACAGACCCCTCGCCTCCCCTCCAGGACCTTTCCTGGCTGTGCCACCGTGCGATGTTTGCTGGTGGCAGATGTTGCTGAGTCACAGGACTCGTGAGGAGGGTTACACACCCAGCCCCATGCACCCCGAGGGTGAGCCACCAGTGCATGACCAGGGCAGCCCTTGGGACACGCTGAGGGGCCGCGCAGCTTCCCAGCAGCCAAGTCCGAGCATCACCTGGCAGCAGGGAGAGCCCGTTATTCCCGGGAACCCCTCACACAGTGTAGCAGAGCAGCAGCAATCCTGCAGCTGTAGCGGAATCTCCTTCTCTAGCAGAGCTCCACGCTCCCTGCCCGCACGGGCAGAGACAGAACAGCACGTCCCTGCCACCACACCAGCGCTTATGGGACCTGTCTCCGCCGAGGTTCCCACAAGACACCCCGAAGAGCCCTACAGACCCCGCCTGGCTGCCCCGGGTCCGGCTCCGGCAGGAGCGACACAGCACCTGCCTCGCACCAACCCACCCATCCCAGCACTGGCGGCCACCGGGACCACCGGCAGGGCGCAGGGTGGGGGCCAGCGAGAGCCCAGCTGCTGTAGCCCCAGCCAGGCTGGCTGTGTGTTCACCGGAACGAGTGCACGTCCCCTTCACCGCTGCACCGAGAACGAACCATCCCATCACATGCACGGTTTACCGGGATGGTCAGCGTGTGGCAGAGGGAAACTATCGGGCTTCTATTTTCAGCCTCTGCCTCCCCATCCACACAAACCTCCCTCCGATCAAAAACAAGCTGCAAAACACAGCTGAGATAGCGAGGACGAGCAGCTCCTCTGGCAACCTTCACCCCCAGCATCCCTCCCGCTCCCGGCAGCATCGTGCCCAGCCGGACCCGTCCCACCCGCTGGCTCCCGCTCCCTGTGCACCCTCCCCAAGGCAGAAGAAGCCACCCCAGGGTCGGGCACAGCTCGGGGTGGGATGTCCCAGCCCCGCGCACCTCGGTGACGATGGTGGAGCGGTACACGTCCCGGCTGTACTCCCAGCCGTCCAGGCACGGCTCCTGCTCCAGCGCCTCCAGCTCCACGTCGGAGCCGGGCCGCAGCCCCAGCGCAGAGAAGTTGGCGAGCGCGGCCAGGCGGTAGCGGCGGCAGCGGCTCGGGGCCGCCCGCCCGCCCCGCAGCTCCAGCGGGATGCTGGCGTTGAGCCACTCGCCGCTCAGGTTGGCCCCGCGGGGCACGGCGCACCGGTGCTCGGGGGTGCCGGCCAGGAACACGATGGAGAGCCCGTTGAAGCCATTGGGGATGATGCTGGCGCTGAGCAGGAAGAAGACGAGGCGCTGGAAGCGGCCCCACTCGCCCAGGAAGGCGGTGGCCGCATCGTAGTCGCGCATGTTGAGCGCGGGCTCCGCGGGTGTCCCGCGGCTCCGGGCGCTCCGAGGAGGCGGCCCCGGCCCGGCCCGGCCCCCCCGGGGCGGTGCGTCCTGTCCCGGGGGTTCGCACCG
>VYXB01008446.1:1219804-1292281 GCA_013397135.1 Pachyramphus minor | reverse complement strand
TCTTCTCCCATCCTGCCCGAACCCGCTGGATATTCCGGTTTCCAGCACTAGATGGTGCAGGAGACAGCGCAGTGCCCCGCTGGAGCTGTGCCTGCACCATGGCCCTGCACCAGGCACCCCCTCTGCCCCTCATCCACCACCCCCACCCTGTTTGGCCCCCTGCACCCCCTCATCTACCCCCCACATCCTATACAGCCCCCTGCACCCCAGGCACACCCATTTACCAGTCTCTCCCCGACCTTCCTCTGCCCATCACGCACCCGATGTGTCCNCAGAGCTCTGAGGGGCTCTGTGGCCATCGCTACCCAGTTCCCAGCAGTGCTGCATGAACTTTTCCCCTCCTAAGCAGAGCCAGGCAGACAAGCACTCAGGGTGATTATTTTTAATCTTATTTCTGGTAAGAGTCCTGTGTGAGAGGTGGAGCACCCCTGTGAGGATTTGGGATAAACTCCCCAAAGCAGAGCTACTCAGGTGGAGTCAGCTTTTCCAAGGCTACCCACCACTCACCAAGGACTTAAATAATTTTCCCTGGTACAGTGTCACTCCAGCCAGGGCAGGGACGTTGCTTTGGCCCTGGCAGCGACCAGCACACGCTTCCAGTGCAGCTGTGTGGCAGGAGCACTGAGGCACCCATGCCCTGGGGTAGCACCCGTGTCCTGCTGCCCTGGCCCCCACCCTTCAGCTCAGGGCTGCATCAGAGCACCAGGGATGGCCAGGGATCTTGCCAGAGGAGAGGCGGCATCAAGCCCATCCCTGCGGTGTAAAACCACTCTCCCGGAGCGATCTGTTCCAGAGGTTTCCCAAAGCGCTGTCCTCGGGGGGATTTAGCTGTTACCACGCAGGAGCCACCCCACCATGCCGGGATTCATCTCAGCGCCGGGTCTTCTCCCATCCTGCCCGAACCCGCTGGATATTCCGGTTTCCAGCACTAGATGGTGCAGGAGACAGCGCAGTGCCCCGCTGGAGCTGTGCCTGCACCATGGCCCTGCACCAGGCACCCCCTCTGCCCCTCATCCACCACCCCCACCCTGTTTGGCCCCCTGCACCCCCTCATCTACCCCCCACATCCTATACAGCCCCCTGCACCCCAGGCACACCCATTTACCAGTCTCTCCCCGACCTTCCTCTGCCCATCACGCACCCGATGTGTCCTTTGCACCCCCCTGCTCCCCTTGATGCTGGAAAGGCCCTGGGACCTGCTGCCTGGGGAGCCGGGAGTCTGCACCCCAAGGACAGATTAGACAGAGGGACACGGGTGGTGCCTGGGGACAGGAGCAGGGTGGGGGTGGCTGCCCGAGGGTCCCCCTGGGCGGCTTTTCCAGGGATGGTGCTCAGTGACCCCAGCCCTGCCATCCCATGGGCCCAGGAGCTTGCATCTCCTCTGGGTCCATCAGCTCCGGGAGGACATATTTGCCACTGGCCTCCTGGAACCCCCCTCAGCTTTGGGAGTGAAGAACAAAGGTGTTTCTGCAGAAGACAGTTATTCTCATTAATAAAGCCCAAAGCCTGAACCAGGCTTGAGCAGCAGCTTTGCACAGTAAAGCGTGACCCTGCTCACATCAACTGCCCAGGGAGCAGTGCTGGCCCCAGCCCAGGCCCTCCCCACACAAGGAACTGCTTTAGGACTACCTCAAAATTCAAAATATTTAAGTGTCCTGGTGGAGAAGCTGCTCCCCGGGCTGGAAGAGCTCTGTGGGTGTTTCCCAGGGAGAAGCAGAGAGGCAGAACAACTTGCAGAGAAGTTTCTTTAAGTTAGGAGCAGTTTTCTGGGTTTTACTACGCATGTAGGGAAGATTTTTTTTTTTTGCCTAAAGTAATTAAAATAATGCTCTTTCACACATGAGAAAAGGGAGGAGAGGGAACTTTTCCAAAAAGCCTCTTTCCCTCTACCCCTCTCCTGTGGCACAAAGACTTTTATGCTCACAGAAATGGACCAGCTGAGATTTTTTAGAGTCCCTGGGGCAGCCAGCCAGTAACAAAAGCAAAGTTAAACAACTCCAAACAAAAGCAGCAGCAGAACGGGGGTGTGGTGGTGGAAATAATGCCTGGCTAAGTAGGAAACTTTAATGATGATACATGGAAAAAGTTAAACAATTAGAGCTTGAATCAGACTGGCCCGGATCCCACTTCATTTAGTTAATAAATGCTGTGCCTCATCACAGAGCTTACACCTCTTTTTTTTTCTAAAGCAGGGAGGAGCTCCCAGTGTTGGGCTGGTCAGAGTGTCTGTGAGGGCAGCAGGAGGTCTGGGGGGCCCCAGGGCTGCCCAGGCCCCCCTGTGCCCTCAGTCCTGCACCCAGGGATCCCCCCGTGGGGCTGAAGCCCCCAGCAGCAATGCCCAGGGCAGAGGGGCCGGGACAGCAGTGGCCAAACCACACAAACACACCCAACATATGTGTGTGTTCAAGGGGGAAGAGAAAAACCACTAATTGGAGAGTCATAAGCATGTTAATTATTTGAATATGTGCACTAATTAGACATGGAGTTACACGGACCCACACTATGGAAATGTGTTCTGCCACATGCAGATCCTCAGAGGCTTTGTCTTTTAAAGATTTTAGGCACATACAAGCAACAATTTCCATGTATGAACACTTGCCAAATAAAACCTTTTAGGTTAGTATCTATTGGAGGCACTTACCTCACATCCCTTCTGACTTTCCCACACAGCAGTGAATCCAACCCCAATCAGCCACTAAACCCAGACCCATGTGACTGAGCCACAGAAGCAAACATCCCTCTGACACTAACCCCAGCCTGCCCTCACCTCCCCACGCTCCCACCACCCTGGGCTGCTGTGCTCCCAGGGCCAGCAGCAGCCTGTCCTTGGGAAGAGGGCCTGGATCACTGCAGCAGCAGCAGGGCAGTGACACTCCCAGCCCCACAGAGCTGTGCATCCCAGTCTGGTGACAGCCTGAGCCCTCAGGCAGGAGAAGGTTCCCTTGGAGCGTCACTGTGGGTGGTTAAACATTGCCAAAAACCCCAATTCATTGGCCTGTGCAGGGGCAGATGTAGTGAAGCTCTGGACCATCACAGGAGGAGCTGGGTCACACTGGTGGAGAGGAGCCAGGCACCAGTGTGTGATCACGGCAGAGACACGATGGCCCTTCCCATCTCCAGGCCCTATAGGATGCAGGGTCCCAGGAAGGTCTCACAAGTTAAAACCACAACCCACTCCCCATCAAAACACAGGCCAAACTTCAGACAAGCTCTCAGTGCACTGTGAAAAGCTCAGCTGTGTCCTAGATGCTTCTTGAAGTTCATCCCGTGTCCTTCTCACCCGGATGCTGAGAGACCCCCACACACAGGAGTTCTACCACAGGAGAGACCCACCAGGGGCCAGGCAAAGGCCAAGCTAAGTGAGAAACCCAACAATACAGTTTTATTTTGTATTTCATACAAAATGCACCTCCCCATGTTTTACAGAGTGGAACAGCATTACCTGGTGACACAAAAGGTGACACTCATTCCCACAACGGGAATGAGGTGGCCTGAAGCCAGGAATCACTGTGCCCTGGGATGGGGTTGTATGAGGCAGCTCCAAGCTCCACAGGGGGATCAAGTGAATTGATTACTCCTAGGAAGGGGTATCACAAAATGCCACATGGAAATACTGATTTGTGAGAACTTGGGGTCAAACTAAAAGTAAAGCCCCATGCCCAGCAGTGCCAGTGCTATACTGGTATGGCAGCCAAGCAAGACCACCAAGGGTGCCCTGACAGCAGCCTGCTCAGCTGGGTGTTTAAAATGAGGGCAATGAACCCAATTATGAACTTCTTGGTGTTCCCTGTGTCAGGACTGCAGACCCCTGGCATCCCACAGGACATGGCCACCATGCAGGTGGAGTCAAAAGGGGACAAGAGCCAAAGGGAGTCACAAACAGCACCACTGGCAGCTGTGACCATCTGTCTGGAAAATGGGGACAGGCCCTTGTGCCATTTGTGTCATGAGTTTCCCATCACTCAGTCGAGCTGCCTTCACTCCTGAGCTTGGGGGAAGCCTGGACTTCCAAGCTACAGGCACAAGAGTTTGACCCAGCAACGTGTGAGGATTGCAGCTGGGCAGGAGCTGCTGCAGTCCTGTAAGGCTCTGCATGAAGGGATCTAGATGTAGCTCAGTAACACCCTAAAATCCCTTCTGAGGTGCAGAACCTGTAGGAAGAAATTGCCTGCTCAGCCCCAGCTGGGATCACGCTCCTAACCCTCCTCCAGTCCCAATTTTCCCTGTTAAGGAGAGCCAGAATGGGAAGAGGTGCTTTGCCCATCACCCCATTTCCTAAATTCCTTTTCCTTGGAAGGAAAGTGAGCACAGACATTTATTTTTCTTCCCCACCTCCTCTCTCTCTCAAAGTGAAGAGAAAGAGCAGGGAGGCTGTTGCAGAGCAGAAGAAACCTCATGGTACTGAACACAGGCTCCCACCACCACCCACAGCAGCACCCAGCTGGGGACTAAACTCTCTCCTCCAAGCACTAACATGAAGAAACCCACATTTCTCTAACAAAGCAACATCTCAAAAAACACATTTATCTAAAAAAAGCAACATCTCAAGATCCACAAAAACTCTTTCCCATCAAATAAAGTGGATGATGGACTTGACTGAGAGAATTTCAGACATGGGTATAAATCCAACCCTGCTGCCTTGGGACTCACCCCAGCTCCAGTTACTCCCGAAGTGCCTGGAGGGATTTCGTCACTCTCTCCCTGCTGGGAGGCAGCAGTCTGAGGGTCTAGAAATAAAGGACTACAAAAATACTGCAAAAAATGGGAAGAGTCAGAATAGCCAAAGCAAGGGCAGCCATGGGCAGGAGTGTGGGAGGTGGGGATAACCAAAGGGTGCTCCAGGCTATTTCCGTGTCCTTTAAAGGTGTGCTTGAGTGATTAGGTGACAGAGAAGAACTGAATTAGGACTGGAAGAAGGAAGAGAAAAGCCTTGTCAAAGGCTCAGGTGTGGAGAGCTCTTGGAGCACTCTAACCAGTCTGTCTCAACCTCAAACTGCAGTGCCCTGATCCAGGGAATTCCACTGCCATTAGTGCTTTAAGAGATCACCCTTCCTTAGCACAGCTGCTGGGATGGGGCTGAGCTGGGGACCCACTGATACCACATCCTGACTCCCAGGGGGTCAGTTTTTAATCCCTGGGGCAGTGACAGAGCAGGAGATTAGGGTCAGGGTATAGGAGTCAGCTTCTTTTGTTAAAGTGCCTTCTTCTCTTCAAGCTTTTAAAACATCTTCCTTGCTTTTAAGTACAGGGAGGGCACAAAAAAAAAAAAAGAATACTGGTTTTATATGAAACAGAGTAGAGAATTAATCAATATTTACACAGATCTTGGATAAGGTTATGGCACAGACTAAAAACCCAACACAGCAACCCAAAAGCAGAGTGTCAAAAAGAAGGGAAAAACCTGTTCTTATGCTTTCAACACCATCCCCCGGAGATCCCAAGTGTAAACGGTGTTATCTGGGAAAGGCAGTTTAACTCGGGCTTTGGCCCTGGGGGTTGATTACAGCCCCATGGGTGGGCGCGGCCCGGCCTCGCAGAGCGCAGCCCAGGCTTACACCAGTTCAACCTTGGCGTTGGGATAAACAGCCACCACGTCATAGCCCTCGGGGGGCTTAACCCTCTCCTTGGCGTGGGTCTCGCAGTACAGCTGCTCCTCGATGAAGAAATACCCCCTCTGCTTCAGGTTGAGGCCGCAGTCGTCGCACATGAAGCACTCGGGGTGGTAGAGCTTGTCCCGAGCCTTGACGATGGTGCCCCTGGGAGAGGGGGGAGAGCTCAGTGAGACACAGAGAACAGGCCCTGACAGTGTCCTGCTGGCACACAGGGACAGGCCAGGCTGCTGCTGTGGGTTCCCATCCCAGCACCTCAGCCCACCCAAACCCGCCACGCAGCTCCACGTGTGCTTTCACAGCATTTCTGCAGCCAGGGACACCCCAGGTGCTGCAGCACTGCTCCACAGCTCGCTGCAAAGCAGAGCCTCAGACACCTGCATCAGCCAGGTCTGCACAGGCACTGCAGTGGGTGCAGCAGGGACCAGCTCACAGCACCAACACGGTTACAGGCGCCAGCACAGCCCACACTGAGCCAGCCAGGCTGGCATGAGCAGGATGTAAATTACAACAGAACATAAATCACAATAGATCATAAATTACAGCAGAACAAAGCAGTAAAATGCCTATAATCTCTGAAATCAGGCCCAACATCCAGCTGTCAGAGTAACTCTTCAACAAACAAAACTAACCCACAACCCTCTTCTACTCGACCCTCCAGGCGTTTCTCCCTCTGTGAGGCAGAGAAGTGCCAGCTCCATGGTGCTATTCATAGTCCCTGGGCAGCTACTATGATAAGCAGGGCAGAAACCATCCCATCAATCACCCCTGTTTTGCTGTGAGATTCCCTTAAAAGGGACAATCCAAACTGTATTCCTCAATTCCAGGTTTATATAACATTAGAAAAAAACCAGCAAGGGACTGAAGGTATTGTGCCATAAATCCTAACGCGGGTGCCTGGCAGGACCCACCCCAGCCGTGTCCCCACTGCCCCGGGGGTTCTGGCAGGACGTGGCACTTACACGATCCCGTTCCCGCAGCGGGTGCACTCCGGGAGCATCTGCAGCCCCGACATGGCACCGCCCAGCTTCGGCACCGGGGGCTTCATGTTCCGCGGGCTGCTCAGTCTGTCGAGTTTTTCACCTGCCAAGAATTATAAACAGACACAGATTGAAAACTCCACCTCTCAGAGCTTTGGTTTTGCCTTTTTTTTTTTTTTTAATTGTTTTTTTAAGGAGTCAGATGAGTCTCTGCCTGTCACAAGAGAACCTACAACTTCCTTGGAAGTTCTGGGACAGCACCAGCTCAGTACCTGGACCTTGTCAAAAGGCAAAAGCAGCTGTGATCTAGAGATAGGAGGTGAATTTGGGTGTAATACTGTTTAGTGAGTAAGAAAGATAAATAGCAAAGAGCTCAGAAAAGCTCCAGAAAGGTGAGGTTCCATCACACCAATGTTTCGGGTGCACTTGGTAGACTCACCATCAGTCAGGAAGAGAGAGAGGAAAACCTTTTGGAGAATGAGGCAAATGAAAACAAACAATAATAGAATCACACGCATTTTTCTTCCTAGAGCGCTCATTTAAGCTCGAATTATCTAAACCAAAATATTGTGACAGAAGATAAGGTCTTCTGGGGCACTAAGCCTCCTTTCATAGGAAGGTCCAACACAGGAAAGGAAGCAACGAAGATTTTGTGCATATGAACAACATCACAGCACTTTTCAGTGTTGCAGCCCCCTCCCTACACACCCCACTCACCCCTGGGGTGCCAAGAGCCTTGATACCTGTGAGTGCCTGCCTGGGAGCAGAGAGGGGCTGCTGCACCCCAGGGCTCCCCCCAGTGCTGGGCTGGGTCCAGTTAAGCCCCCTGTCAAGTCCTTCCCCTGCCTTGCTGGGAATAAACTGCAACAACTGCTCGAGCTGTTGGCTTCCCCCAGCGGGAGACAAGGCGTGCTGGGACCAGACATGCTCATCTGCCAGCATTTAACAGTTAAGCTGTCACTGTCTCTCACACTGAGTGCTTGGATAAGCTGCTTAAAAAAAGGAGAGAAGGGGGGGAAGAAAAAGATTTTACAGCAAAATGAACCCTGCAGAGAGGGCTGCTTCCCATCTTCCCAAGTGATGGATGGTTTCCTTCTAGTTACCAGCCCACAGTCTCATTGTGATTTATGGTCCTTAGCAAGGCAGGGAGATGCTTTAATTCCACAACCTCAACCACTGCTGTCCCCGTTATGGCTGCAGTGTTTGTCCTTCCTGGGCCACGGGCACTTAGAGAGGCAAGTGCTGTCATTCCTCCAGCCTCCACCCCAGCACAAAGCATTGCTCCCTAAGGCTGTGGGATGGGGCTGCAATGCTTCCAGTAGAAACACATTCCATATAAAACAGGTTGTTGTCTGAGACACTCAGCTCCTCGGGAGAGGAGAGCTTGACTTTAAAAGGAGCAGAGCAGGCTGGGGTCAAAATGTATAATTTTAGGCTTAAGGAAAAAGGAGTGGGGTGGCAGCTGTAAAACAACCCAGCCAGGAACACTCCTGGGGATTGAAAGTGTGCTGGAACATCAGAGCACTTCATGCCAGCAGAGATGCTTTGCACTTAATTTCTCATCCCTTATGAATAAACAGAGTCACAACGACCAAGGCAGGAGTGAGGCTGTGCCTGCAGGCACTCCCACGTCCCCTCCACACAGCTGAGGGACAGGGCGGGTGGCAGAGCCCTGGGAGGTGACAGTGACTGCCCCAGCCTGTCCCGTGCTGGCTGGTACCCCAGCAGCTGCTCAGGCTCCAGCAGAACATGTGGTGCTGCACTGGAGATGGGCTGGTGCCAAGACAGGGGATGAGCTGACATCCAGGACTGGCTGGGACAGTCCCAGGATGTGGGAACTGGGGACTGTCCTGGCACCTCTTTGTCCTCCATTCCCCCAGCCCACAACCTTTTCTTTCTCCCCTCCCCTCAGCACTGGGTTTCTGCCAGCCCAGGGCTGCAGGGGGAGACAGGAGCAAACCAGTAAAGCTTCAATTTTGTTCCCTTTCCCTGGCACAGAGAAGGGAGGAAGGCAGCAGCGTTACTAACAGGGATTAACACAGTCACTTCCCATTTGCTTCTTCCTAAGGAGGAGACCTGGGGGAGCAGCAGACTCGTCCTTGCTCTTGGTGAAGGACTTGAAAGTCCAATTGGAGTGTGTATTTAACATCAGTTTTCCTGCCAGTCCAGGGGCTGGAATATTAATATTAAACATACTGTAATGTAAAGATACACCCAATGCTTCCAAGGCTGATCTCTCTCATGCTCAGCAGCTGTGCCTCAGTCCCACGGAGAAAACCAGAACTGGTGGAAACCCACAGTACTCAGAAGTTATCTGCAATTGTGCTTCTTGTGCAGCAAGAGCCAACACCCCTCTAGTCAAAGAACAGGCTTCTCCACCACTTTATACACACAGAAACCAAAGTGCAAAGGCCCAACTTGCTACCTCTCACAGCTTCATAATGAGATTTGCAGCAATTGGTATTTTCCCATAAAATCCAAGTTCCTGGATTCACATGATCAGGATATGAGGCTCTTGGAAGGAAGCAGAAAGAAGAGTCTTGCCCTAATGATCGTAAAGCAAAGCCTGAAAGTTTGAACATAAAAGCCCCAGTGGACTTAAGGTTGAAAGGCAAATAAAAAGAAACTGAAATGTATAGTTTGGGGATCTTCTTATTTAATGTGTTAACGACATGGGCAGGAAGCTGTGACAGACCTGAAAAGTGAGCCAAGAGCTCCTGATCTCTATCCCTGCCTTGTGAGGACCATCCCACGCCCTTATGCAAATGCCATTTACTTCACCAGACCAGGTTCTCCGAGGGTGATCTTACACAACCACTTAAGGCACCACATCCCACAAACCATCAGGAAAACAGCTGCCACACTGGATGCACATCCAGCTTTCACACGGTGCTCCAGTAGCCACAGAGTTTGGAAAGCCTGAGTATGGGAACCCCTGATTTGAAACCTGCCGCCCCAGTGGTGCCCCCCTCCCAGGGCAGCTGGGTGCCAACATCCTCACCGTTCTCACCAGCCTCCAACATGCCCTGTAGGTACCGGAAGGACCCAGACTGCTTGGGCTCTGAAATGGGCTTTTCATAGTCCTGGAGCATCTTGTAGACATCTGACTCCACATCAATCCCATTTCTGTTCCGTGGGAGAGACTTCACAGGGTCAATGCTGTTTTAAAGCAAAGAAAGAAAGGCTCAAGTCAAATAGAAACAGCTACTGTCAGCTCATCAGGGCGGTATTGAAGTCTCCACATTCCCACAGATTCAATTAAGCACCTCTGTTCCCATGTGTTTCCCTGCCTGGAGGTACGTCTGGGCCCAGGAACAGCCACTGAACCAGGGAGGTTAAACTTGTTCCCTGTTGTGCTCCAATTGAGCAACACAGCAAGAGCTGGCCCAGTTACCAGATGCCTCAGGAAAGAGGGCAGTTGCTTGCAAACACTGTAAATTGCTCTGCCACCCATGGCATTTACTGAAAAAATGGGTAAAACATGCATTTCATTAATTATGTAGGGCCAGGAGATGCACCCAGCCCTTGTCAGGGCATCCAGGGAACATGTGCCAGGCACGGCAGCAAAGCCTCTCACCACCCACTAGTGCCTCTTGGGAAGCTCTGTAGGTGCATCACAGGATCCATTTGCCAGCCCACAGCTCAAGGGAGAAAACCACCCCATCAGTGGGGGGGACACAGGAGGAGCCCCATAATCCCCCTCTGCCCTTCAGCATCTCAACCCAAAGCTGCTCCTGGTCTGTACACAGCAGAGTTGGGGTACACAGACAACAAACAGCAATTTAAACCATTATTCCAGTTCATTCAATACATCAAAGCACGAAAAGCATAGCTGGAATAAAAAATATTTAAAAGTCCTGCTGAGAAGAGCTGAGTCCAAGTGCTGTTGTGCTCCAGAGGCCCCAATGCACAGCACAGCTCCAGGGGAAGGGGCTCCTTTTCCTTTTTACAGAGGAGGTCATCAAGGTCATTATAAAACCAATAAAAATAGCAAGAGCCCTGAACTCCATCAGCTTCACATATTTTAGCTATCATCTGGCTCATTTTCTCCACCAGTATTATATTCATGTCAGCTTAAACAAATAAACAGAAGAAATAACATTCACTTTCAAACAAACAAAGAGGGAAAAAAAGCCTAACAAAAGGCACTTTCAAAGAAAGGCCAGAGCTCCATTTTCTGGTAGTGGCTCCCCAGCAGTCCTGGTCCCTGTGGGAGGTGAGGGCCAGCCTGGCTGAGCCATGGATCCATCCCTGGGAGACCCAGCCAGCCCAAACCTCCATGAGTGCCCCAGGGGCCTGCCTGCCCTGCTACAGCCCTCTCCTACATCAATTCACACATTTTCAGTCAAAAAGGGCAGAGTTTGCCCAGCTCAGCCTCATCAAGCACCAATTCAAAGATAACACACTCCTGCCCCAGTTCTGCTCAAAGACCCAAGTGGATCTCCCGGCTTTTGGCTCACACACAGGTAACACCAGACTTTGTTCTCTGTATTATTTGTGCAGTTCTCTCTCTCTTTCCAACTCCATTAACCTTCCCAGAGCAGCACAGGGAATAAGCTGGCTTGCAGCATCACTGAAATAAGAATTTGTGCAGACACAGAGTTCCCAAGCTGAAAAGAAACTCTCTTTGCTCTTTGTATGTGATACAGACATTGCTTTCTTGCAGCATGTTTTGCCAGTCTGGAGGAACATAAATCAGCATCCATGTAAGCCATACAAAAGCATCCCAGCCCACAACCTGGCCTGTCTCAAAGTCTGAGTTATCCAACCAAGCTGTTCTTGGCTATGCAAAAGCCTTTTCTTTCCTAGGAGCATTATTTATTCCCCAACCTCCTGGACAGCTGCACTGAGCAGATCTTACATTTATAAACATCCCAGTTACTGGGGTTCATTTTTTTGGTGGATACCTGCAGCTCCCAGGACAGGTGTTGGCTCCTGGGTCTGCAGCAGGGTGACCCCCACTCCTAGGAGGGCAGCACCCTCCATCCTGTCCTAGATGTACACTTCAAAAAAACCAGTATATTAATGTCTGTAGCACTCACAGAATCATAGAATGGTTTAGGTTGGAAAAGCCCAAGGTCATCCAGCTGTTAACCCCAGCACTACCAAGCCCACCACCAAGTGCCACATCTGTTAAAGCCCACCAGGGGTGGGGACTCCACCACTGCCCCTGTGCCAGGGCTGGACAACCCACCTACCCCTGACTAAGGGAGCAGGAGCCCAGCCCAGCACCTTGGCCTCAGCGTTAGGACAACTGCTGGACCTGATCTTAGAGGTCCTTCCAACCCAAATGGTTCTAAGATTCCGTGATCTCTGGAGCTCCTGGAACACCACAGCCTCCGTACACCCCCCAAGCCAAGGTGTCAGGAAGAGCAGCCAGGGCAGAGTGGGAGCCCTGCCCTGGTCCTACCTGTGTGCAGCAGAGATGTGGAGCCCGCTCAGCTGCGCGGGCAGCGCCGGCTCGGGGCCGCTGTTCGCATAGAGCTGGGGGGGCTGGTGGTGCTGCACGTTCAGCACCTGCTGCTTCTCCAGGGGGCTGCCCCCAGCCCCGGGGGGCACCGACCTCCTGCTCGGGGCAGGGCCATTGTCCTGGAAGAGAAGAAAACCAGAAAATCCTGGGATTTACGGTGTGTGATGTACACGGAGAGGCTGCGCTGGGACACGCACTTTGCAGCAATAACATTTTACACGTGCTGTGGAAAACAGAGATGTGCAGCAGGGAAAGGAAAACTCAGGCTCAACCTGCAGTTAAATCGTGCTGAATCTACACAACTCCCCTCCTCCCCAACCAAATGAATTTTGCTGTTTCTCCACAGTGAGCCACTGCCAAATATTCTCCATTTATTCTCCTGTACAAGCATATTTGTTATTTCCTCAAAGGAAAGACTGTGAGTCTGCTTCTCATTTCACATTCCATCACTCCGAGGACACTTGCTGTGCTCCCAACTTCAGGGCCATCACTCCCATTTCCATCAGCAAAACAGGATAATCCCAAGCTCAGCAGCTCCACGTGCAGGTTGGGCAACACCTGAAGCCAAGGGACCAGTCCTGGGATTTTCACTTGCAGCTACCCTTGACCACAAAGATCCCTGTTCATTGTGGGAGGTTTTCTCCTCTAATAAGATCAGTCATTTACAGTGCAAGAAACACATCAGTCAAGGCTTTAGCTGGGTATTCATATTTCCATTTGCTTTTAAAGTCCCAAGGCAAACTATGGAAATCTTTTTGTTATATGGCTTTGAGTTGGGAACTCAGATGCCACTAAAACAAACATTTTCCATATTATTTTACCCATGTAAAACATTACCTATGTGTTATTGCACCTCCATGGGCATGCACCAGGCTGTTAGTGAGCCCTGTGCACACCCATAAACCCAGCAGTGCCTGCTGCTAATGTCACCACGAGCCACCTGAGCCAGGCTTTACCTGCAAAGGCTCAGGCTGGGGAGATAAGGTAGTTCCAGCAATTGGGAAAAGCAGCAGGAAGCTGGACACAGCCTGTGGACACACGTTGGCTGCAGTTTCCAGCCATGTGAGTCAGAAACATGCCCGTACCAATGGAAGACACAGACGCTGGGTAAGAGCCTGGGATCTGTTTAATCTGGTTTAATCTGTCCCAGGGCAGGTCCCCAGCCAAGCTGCCTCACACCAGCTTTTCAGTAGACTGAAGCTGATGAAAAACCAAGCAGGAAAAGAAAACACCATCCTGTGAACAAATAACAAAGTGCATATTGTGGGGCTCTGATACAAAGCTTACTTTTGACTAAAACAATCCAATAAATACTAATTGGAAACAAATGTCTATCACTGGTGCATAGGAGAACACACTGGTGCTCCCAAACCTAGTAAAAATGAACAGCTAAGAGAAATAAAAAACAGATCCTGCAAAAAAAAGATCCTGAAAGTCCAATTCTTCAGTTCTTCCTAAGGCAAAACGCCCATTGATATAACCAGGATTAATTAAGAACTGCAAGATGGAGCCTTCGAGGGTTTTTTCTACCATCAGCTGAAAAACTGCAGCCTCCAGCTCCCAGCACTTCCACTGCCTCAGAAGCTGCCTGGAGCCCTCTTGGCACAGTTCCCTCCACACCGTGCATGCACACACACATGGGGAAAACTGCTTCCAACATAATAACTTCAAATTGTCTATTAAAAAAGGAATTTTGCTGCCAGGAATAATATAATTTTAACTATCCCCCCGTTTATGTTCTTTAAAAAATATATACAAGCAGGCTATGGGTTTCCAATTCCCAGATTTACATTATTATTTCAAGGGAAATAAAGAAAACACTCTCAACCATGAAGCAGAGAGGAAAAGAAGGATCATAAACATTTGGGGGGGAAAAGGTAACAGTCCATGTGGTTCTCAGCCTTGAGAGCAATGGAGTGATGCTTTTAGAAAACCACTATCTTTAATTATCTGTGGCTTGGGGCTCGGATTCACACTCGGTCCATGGATGCTGGAGGAGAGGGCAGGGTCCTCTTCTCTCCTCTGACCTCATGGGTTCCCCCACACTGGGGCCATCCAGACCCTTGGCTGGGGACCATGTGACTGGCAGCTGTTTCTGGAATGGAAACCTCCTCCATCAAAGGGCCTACAGACCATCATCTCCACGGATTGCTTTAATCCAAGGCAGTTTGTAAAGCGTTGCCCCTTCGTCCCTGTTAAGCTCAGCAATTTGTTCATCGAGACCAAACGTTGCAATAAAGCTAAAACTTATTGCTTGGGCACTCTCCAAAAGGCCTGGGAGCCCAGGGGTGGAAGCAGGAGGCAGCAGAGCCCTTCCTGCACTGCTGAGCTGCTCCGTGTCCCCAGCTGCCACCAGCTCCCTGTGCCTGGGACGAGGATGCTCGTGGTGGTGGCAGCTCCTCTTTGCTCAGCCCTGTTATAAAGCCACAGGTGACCCAGCAGCATCCACAGGGATCAACAGGCTCCTTAATCCCTACCAGACCAAGACCATGGACAGGAAGCTCCTCAGGTGAAGCCCTTTCCCCCCACCTTGTGTAAGTTTTGAAGAGCTGAGCTTTGTGCTGGGGCAGCTACTGCTGCTGTGGGAAGCACTGACCCTCTGAGGGTGCCCTGGGCTGTGCCTTCCTTTGCTGCTCTCCTTTCCTCTGCTGCACAAAGAGCTGCTCCCAGGCCAGAGCTCAGTCTCCTCTTCCTCAAAGGCTCTGAGACCTCTGCAAGGCTTCTCCTTGTGCAAAGCACTCACGCGTTCACCCTTGGAAACCCAGAACCAGATGGGTTTCTTTCCAGTTCTCCAATTCAAGATCAGTTAAAGTTTCCCTCCTTTGGGACCTAATTTGCTTTTCTCTTCTGGCTTTTCTTCCTGCTTTTTATGGCTTTTCTTAAACTAAGAGTTTGCAAACCCTTCCTAAGAGCTGGCCTGTGGAGTTTCACCATGGAGAACTTTTCTAGCCTACAAACCAGAAACTCTCAATTTGTTTTCTCAAGCTTGCATGGGTTTTTTTGGACATTTTACAAAATGTCTTATTTGTCCTTCCATCCTTGTTCAACTGCAAGTCTTTAGCTCTAGAGACTACAGGTTTTAAAGAGAGCTTTAGAGAACATCAGACTTCATGTTCTGATTCAAAGCATTTAAAAGTTCATTCACTTCAGTGTGTTATAAATTAGACTCTTAAAAGACCAGAAGTACAAACAAAATAATTTCCTTTTTCCTGACAGAGATTAAAACTGAGGATTGCTAATTTGAGAGGCCAGGATCATCTCCACAACCTCCACACAAGCCCCAACACCCACGGCATGATTTGGAAGGGCTCTGATAGTTTTGGTGTATCTAAGAAACCTTCCTTGGGAGCAGACCCACCAGCTGCAGAGCCAAAAACACCTCTGAAATTGCACCTCTGAGCCCCAAATCCACGCTCCATCTGCCCATTGGTGCCGTGGTGGGGGGAGATCTGCCTGGACAGGAGCAGCAGCAGCTCTGTCCATGCTGAGAGGGTGCAGGGATCGCCTGCACCATGTTTAATTCCTCATCCCAGGGTGCCAGTCCTGTTCCCTGTTATAAACACACACCACATCAGACTCAAACAGAGCTGAAGGCTATTAACACTTGGCTCAGCCCAAAGCAGTTTTCTGTTTGATGTTCCTCAGATCCACCCTCTCCCCAAAACCAGAACACAATCCATCGGTGTCAGCTACACGTTGGCTGCCAAAATGCTGAATTAGAGACACCAGAGTGTTTCTATTTGTGCACCAGGAGGTCAAAGCACCCTTCAGCCACGCAGTCACCTGGAGGAGGTGTCTTTTGTGACCCTGCTTGGTGACCTGTGTCCATCACCCAGCAATGGCAATGCTCAAGTGCTCCAGCTCTTCCTCACCGGCATTTGGCTTCTTTCTCCCTTGCTCCAAGCCTGTGTATTTGAGCCCAAATTGATTCTGACCTCTCCTGGCAGAGGGCTTTTTGTAGATGAAATTTTACTGCCTTCATTATTCCAAGTCCTCTTTCATCCAAATGTGGCAAGCAATTCAGCCTGAAGACACATCCCAGCACATCTGACAACCTCAGGCTGAAACTCAGACTCTGCACAAAGACAACTGCAGTGCAGCAGCCCCTCCTCTCCTTCCCCCCAGATTTTCAACAGCAAGGACACTGCTTTGCCTCTGATAAACTGGTTCAAAAGTCCCAGAAATGGAAATCTTATTATTACCCCACAGAGGAGGTGGACGGGACAGGCAGCACAGATTTAATTTCAATGCAAATAACAGATTTACACTGCGGCCAATGGCCACGGGAGCAGGATCAGTTCTCCACCAAAAGCCTCAAAAGAAGTCCCACAGGGAGCCCTTACGGTCAAGGCTGCCCCAAAGCTGGAGGAAAAGGATAAAGTTTAAAAGCTACACTCATTTTAACACATTTTTCCCCATCAGCACAGTTCAGATGCCCTGTGTATACGCTGCTTTTACAGACTAAGCAGGCTTCAATCTAACTTTTAAAAGCTCTAGTAAGTACAATCCCATTATTTAGCTCAGCTCAGAAGATTAAAAGATAAGAAAAAAAGGTCAGGTGTAGTTTGCTGAGGCTGGATAAACAGAGTGTGTGGGTTATTTTATGAGACAGATTTGGAATATTCTGCCAAGTTCCCCTTTCAGCATATACCACAGTCTGAAAGGAAGGTCTGAAGGAAAACTTTATCCATCACGTCCTTCTCACTACACTCCTTTCACAGTCATCAGCTAAACACCAAATTCATTTTTCAGATTTAAGGAAGAGAACAAACCTTAAAATCAGATGGTCTTTTGTAGTTTAAAGGTTGTGGACAATGCCCACAGCCACAGGACTTGGGTTGGAGCCTGGTGGAGCCCCAGCCCACCCACAGCCCCAGGACAGGCTGGACTGCTCAGGGGCATGTGGTGACAGGACAAGGACAATGGCCTCATGCTGAAGGAAGGCAGGGACAGATGGGATATTGGGAAGGAATCCTTCCCTGGGAGGGTGGGGAGGCCCTGGCACAGGTTGCCCAGAGAAGCTGTGGCTGCCCCTGGATCCCTGGAAGTGTCCAAGGCCAGGCTGGACGGGGCTTGGAGCAGCCTGGGCTGGTGGAAGGTGTCCCTGCCCATGGCAGGGGTGGCACTGGATGGGCTTTAAGGTCCCTCCCAGTCCAGAGCATTCTGTGACCCTGTACAGCACGAGGCCAGCACACAGCTCACCCAGGCACAACTCTCACAGTCAAAGAGCAGTCACATTTCTCCACCTTGGAGCAGCCACACCGGTGGCCACCAGCAAGGCTCCAAAGGCTGCTGCCTCCCAGGGCTCCAGGGAACAGCTTCACCCTCCAGGAGAAGCCACAGCCCTCGTGCAAACTAAAGAGCTCAGGAGGGACTTTGAGCTGCAACGCCACAACTTTATCCCTTAAGCCACCTGGCTCCCCAGTGGTCCCTTAAAAATCCACAGCAATGGAAAAAAGTTCCCCAAGACCATCAAGATGGAAATGTGTTTTCATTTATCTCGTCTGCTGCAGTGCAGAGGGCACGTTTCGAAGGTCGAGGGGGTGAGGGCTGTTTAACCAGCAGACAGGAGAGCTTTGTACAAATGTCTGGGTACAAAAGCCTCCAGATTTCCTCCTTTCTCCAGCAGCAGCAGCAGCAGGCTCCTGCCAGGTGACTACCTCTCTAGGGCTAAGCTCAACAACAATCTAAACCCTGGGGAGGATTTTCCCTCTATTCCCAGTGTTCAGTGTCACCTTCCAAGCCTGGGAACAGGAGGGCATTGATCAGTGCAGGTGTGGGGCTGATGCTGCTGCCAGTGGCACTGGATGGGCTGCCCTGCCATGCACAGGCTGCTGTGGGATCAGCCTCCCCACTGACAGGAAACATCCACTACAGATGGAAAAAACCCCAAAGCATCACAGCAAGTAACCCACCCACCCTCCTGCCTGCTCCCCTCCTCCTGGAGGTGCTGCTGTTCCCATTGCAGCCCATGCTTCCACAGAATCACTTTTCTCACCATCTGGTGTTTGGCTTAAAGGACAAACCTGGTGAGCTTAACACTGACCATGTCCTGATTTCAGCCTTTCCAGCTTACTACTGTCTCTCTCCTCTCTCCCAGCTGGGGAGTTGCTGCATTTTCAGGTATTATCATATCACACTTTCTGATGTTCTTTCCATGACCACTACTAGGAGCTAATTGAAGCTAAAAGCATCACTGGCAACAAGCTAAGCTTCAGGATACAGAGATATTACATTTTTAAAACCAAACAGTGCCCACTTCATCAATGTGCCTTATCTGAACATCTCCTTCTGTAAAAGCCAGGGGAAGGTACATAAGAAAACACATTTTTCATTTTGTAATGCCCCAACCTTTTGCTTTTACTCATTAACAAAAATGGTAAATTCTGTTAGAGTCAAGAACGTGTCTCAGGCTTTCCCAGCCCTCTGGGGGAGCAGCTGCTCCAGGGGTGGAGGCTGCTGCTGCAGCCTGACCATCCTGAGGGACCATGAAGGACATCCCTCCAAGCATCCAGCATCCCCCCTGCACCACTGGGGATGGCTCTCTCCACATGCTCTCACCCCAGCAGGTCACACAAGTGACCTCCAAGAGCCATTAATGCCTCTTAAAGTGAGAAACAAGGAAAAATGAAATGGGGTAAGTTGTTTTTCCTGACTGATAAGAAGAGGAACGCTGAGCTACACCTGTGCTTTCAAACACTCAGCACTTCTGAGTACACAAGCAGCATTTTTCTTACCTGTGCTAACAGAGTCATCACTGAAACTGATGTTATCAAATAAAATAACACAGCATGTCTGTGTTAGTGCTTTATCCAACAGCATTTTGCTCTTCCCTAAACCAACTCCCATTGTCACCATTTCAGTATTGCCCCCATGCACCTTTAAGGAGAAAAAACCATTCAAGTTACCTGGACAGAAGAAAACACCATTTTGAAGTTTCCATTCCCATTTTCCCCTGCCTTTATCCCAAGATTGCTTTTGCCTCTTTTATATACCAGGATTACCAGAGCTCACTTAAAGATGCTGATTTTATGGAAGAGGTACACAGAGAGAATTTCACAGAACAGGTCACAGCTACAGCAGCTCCAGATATTACAGTGGTACCAAGGAAATCCCTTTGCTTTCAAATGATTCAATATTATACCACAGGAAAAAATAAACACAAGTGCACAGCAAGGTGGGTGTAGCCTCTTCACCCAGTAAATCAGATCAGTGTTTTTTGGTGGTGTACAAAGCCCTGATATTTGGGTGTGAAACGTTGCCTGAGCACCCGCAGCCCACGGCTGAGGTACCCACAGTGCCTGTCAGGATCCAGCATGTTTCTGCTGTTAAATCAGTATTAAATCAGTCCTCAAACAACGAGCTGGGAGTTCCCATGGACAGGAGCCCAGGCTCGTGCCAGGGCATTAGCTCATCCTGTGTTTTCCCCCATGCACAAGGCAAACATTTCCCTCCTTGTGCCCGGCCGGTTGGGACTGGGGGTCCCAGCGAGAGCTTTCCTGGGAGAAGCCCATCCTACCCTTGAGCAGGGGAGGAAGCAAGGTCAACAGCCTTGAGAAAGGAAATTCCAACTCTCCAGCGAGGAGGCTTTAACCCCCAGTTCACAAAAATCAGCTCGACCCATGCCAGGCTTTTGCAAAGAAATACATGGAAATTCCCTGCACGGCAGCAACCGGTGGAGAACTTAAAGCAAATGCTCCATTTAATTAATTCAACTTAAAACTAGCTCCATTACTCAGTTAATTAAGTGAAGAGAAATTCACCCTCAGTAAAACAAAGTAATGATAATCTGTTGAGACCAAAAAATAAATATGAGCACATTTAAGACATTTTTAAAGTTGTTAAAAACAGTGCCAAGAGACACCAAACTGCCCTCCCTGCTCCACTGTGGGACACCACTGCTGTCCCCAGGTGCCCAGAGCTGAGACACCAGAGGCTCAGGCTCTCCTGAAGCCCACATGTGAATTTATTTATTTAATTAAAGCAAGTGAGGTCAGCAGTGTAGGGGACTGACACTATGTGTGAGGCCAGGGCTGGTATGAGAAGCCACAGGAATGATGCTGCAGAGCCCACGTGCAACAGGAGGCAGCAGGGCCTCAGTCCTGCAGCCACACACCCCTGAGTCCACCCAGCAGTAAACAGAGCAAACCCAGGAGTGTTCACATGTCCACTGGCCTGGCTCACACAGCCTTGGCTTCCCTGAACAGCCTGGATCAGGCTGCTCACACAGCTCCAGCAGATCCAGGTTAGTCCCAGTTCCCCCTCTCCACCCCATCCTGGCTGGCAAGCTCCAGGGCAAGCTCCATGCCTCAGCCAGGGCAAACTAACACCAATCTCTGCACACTGAGACTTTGGTGTCAAGGACAGAATAACACACTACAGGAAAAACAGCCTTCTCATCCTTCCTGTGCAGCTCCTCTGACACTGTGGAGGGACCAGCTCTTCTCCTCTACCCAGAGCTCCCCCCCAGCTGGATGGTCAGGCTGGAGAAGCTGCTGCTCAGGGCACAGCACAAGGGAAGACAAGGCAAGGGGGACCAGGAACACAGACCCACCATCCTCATCCCTCCCGAGAACGACATGGGGCTGCTCTGCCAGCAGGGTAGCACTGGGATGCCATTCCCAACTGAGTGCCTGCAGGAAGTGCCTTTCCCTGCCTGTACTGCCAGAGGAAACCCAGCCTTTCACCCCACACAGCTTATTGCACCCAAGTGTCCAGGTCTGGGAGGACTCACATCCTATTCCAGCTCCGGCTACGTGCTGCCAATTTAATTTCTGCTGCAATTATTCTCCCGTCCAGACACTTGACCTACTGTCAATTAGCACTGACACAGTCCCCACAGCCCAAAGCCCATGTTTCCAGCCCCCCTGGGCCAGAAAGCTGCCAATTCTGGCAGTTTGGGAAATGGTCAAGAAAGCAAACATCCTCTCCTTTTATTAGCACCACATGGTGGTATTTTGACTAGAGAGTTCACGCTACAGGAAGCCAAAAACAGTGGGATCTCCAGAAACTTATGGATGGGTGCTCCCACTCCCTGTCTGCCAGGGAAGAGTGGCTGGGCCAGAGCCCACAAAAACACCAACACCATGCAAAGTGAGCCTGGGGATCCCAGCACGTCAGCAGTGATGTCCTGTGTGCACCATGGGAATGCTGAGTGCTGGCTGGAGAGCTCTGAGCTGCCCCAGCATCCCCAGGGTCCCACCTCCACCCATCTCCAGGTCCAACAGGCATGCAGCCCTTCATTCTTTAGGATGCAAGTCTGAATATCACTGCATTTCTGGCCTCCTCTATAGGTCCTTGCTGTTAAGCACAGACTTGTCCAGTGAAACCAACTGATAATCAAAGTCTGCTCTTTAAAAAAAAAGTTATTTCCCAAAGGTGACTCACTCATCCTGCTCAGTGTTGTTCCTGCTAATTTGGAACAAGCAGCTCTCCATTTCCAGCTTCTTCAGTTGTGGGGGCAGCTATTCCCTGCAGTCACAGCATTAATCAAAGTTTTAATAAGGAGGATTGATTACATTCTTGGTCTCTGAGTAGGGATTTTCCACACAGCTCAACTGAGAAACCATAACAGATTTAGAAAGAGGGGAGAGGAGAGCTCACAGCCACTCCATACCTTCCAAGTTCCCTTGCACAGAAGATGATTGGAAGTCTCACTGCCTTCAAGACAAAGATTACACCTAAATAAACTAAATTGTAGTAATAGAAATACAGCCTCTCTCCAAATTGCTCAGACTGAGGCATTCTGCTTATGTCACATGTTCTGGGGCCTCCAGGAGAATTACTGTGGTCACAAGCCAAAAGACTCCCAAGACATCTTTGCCCAGAATGATGAAAAAGTTGATAGAGTAAAACCTGGAGGAGGGAAGGACATGTGCTCCACATTACTGCAAAGGCCACTCTGGGTAAAACTCTCAAAACCCTTTTCAAGGACAACCCCAAACCTCTTTTTGTGATTTGAGAGCAGAATTCCAGCAGATTTTTTTTCTCTGCCTTTCAAAGCAGATTTCTTTTTTCCAGATGCGAGGAAGTGCACCTAAAGGTTGCACATTTTGAGCCAAGTTATTACTTTACAATGAGATTTTTCTTTCTCACAATCTAGTAAGTGCCTTTGCTAGAGGGGCTGAATGAACACAGCAGGGGACAGCCCTGGCTCAGCTGGCACTGCTCCAGGACAGCGAGCTCCACAACAGTGGGGAAGGGATGCCTGTGGCAAGGGTTGGTGCTCTCAGGTGCTGAAGGTCACCCTCAGCATCCTGCAGGACAGAGGACACCAGGGCACAGCTCTGACACGTGTCTGAACCACCAGCATGAACCATGCTGGAGGCACAGCTGGTCTGGGGAGGGAGAAGAGTCAACCAGCACATCTTGGGTGCAGCCACAGCAATGTGTGCACGGAACCTCCTTCACCTCCTCTCTGGGAAACCCAAAAGAACATTAAGGAAGAGTATGTGGGGATACAGGCACTGAAAAAGAGGGCAGGAGCTGCTGCCTGTGCCTGTGTACCCTTGTTCACACACCTCTCTCAGTGCCTACCACAAACACTTCTGCTTTACTCACCTACTCCCCAGATTTATGTATTTTCAGTGTAGGTCTGGATTCAGGATAATCCATCCCTACCCCCTCATTATATTCCATATAACTGTCTAATTTTTAAGCAGATACACATGTAACATATATTAATAGTCAGATTCAAATCCAATCTGCATTAAACCTCAGAAATGTTGTATCTGGCAGTGGAACTGCTGCACATTTGTTCCTCATTTAATATTATTCATAGGGTTTGGGCACATTAAAGTCTATTAAGGAAAAATATCTGTCAGAAAAGATGGCTGTAATTGATGAATGAAGCAAACATGGCCAGAGCCCAAAGCCCAGGCTCACAGATCACCCTGTGCTGTCACTCAGGGCAGGGAAGACAAACAGACCCACGTGTTGCCTGCGTGCAGTACCGGGGTGGTTTTGCTGGTGCTGCAGTCGGGCTGTGCCTCTGCCCACTGTCCCTGGGCAGGAGTGCAGAATATTTGCAAATTCCCCATGGCTGGAATGGCCAAGTGACTCAGTATCTGAACACTCAGGGTCAGCCCAAGAGCACTTCTGTGTCACTGGGGCAAGCACAGGGGGGTTTGCCAGCCTGGACTGATGTAATTCTGTGTTCTGAAGGCTGCAGGCAGCTGCAGGGCTTCTGCTGCTGCCCTGGGAGGGGCTGGCCAGCCTACAGCAGAGAGATGGCTCCAGCCCTGCCATCCATGACCCTGGGTGCCCTGGGAAAGCTGGCAGCACGTGCTCAGCACACAGCCAAGGGGCAGCAAGGCAGCAGGAGCTGACCTCTGCCCATACCCCCACCCTGATCTCCCCCTCGTCCCCCAGACACCTGCACAGGATGGACCAGCACATCCAACAGCTGACAGTCCAGTACCTCAGAGGAGAGAGGCCCTGCTGCTTTTCCCACTGGGCAGCCAAAGGAGAATGAGAGACATCTTTGACCTTGCTAACAAACCATCAGTCAGGAGAGAGGGAGCAAAGGTGGAGACTGGCTGGCAAGCTCCCACTGCCTGGGAGGCGGCGCTGCCCTCGCCCGGCCCTCGGAGCCATGGGGTGGGAGGGCAGCGCAGGATGCAGCCAGAAGGCTCCAGGGAACAGAGCTGAAGACAGAGGGAAGAGAAGCTGAAAAATAACGAGAAGGAGGAGATAGGATTGAGACAGGAGAACCAAGGGAAAAAAAGAGGGGAACATTAAAAACCCCAAAATGCACCACCGTGGGAGGTGAATCACGGGACTGGGAGGGTGCAGAGGATTTCGGAAGCAGCCGAGATGGAGACACGTCAGCTGAGGCAGGTGCAGACAGACCCTGGGTGTGCTGTGCCCCAGGAAGGGCAGGCACTGGGCAGTGCTGTCAGAGGTCTCCCAGCAGCTCCATCCAAGATAATGCTGCCCCTCAGCTGCTGACAAGCTGATCCTGCAAAGCCTGGCTCAGCCACAGGGCAGTGACAGAGATGGGATTATGCCAGATCAGCTCAGGATCTGGCTCACCAGAGGAGCCTGGGCTATACCAACCCAAGGAAAGCACAGAAAGACCTGCACATGGAGCTTTTAAACCACTCATGGAAACTCCTTCACCTCTGGAAGGACTGTGGGCAGAGCAGAGGGCTTTCCAGACCCCAGACATGGATCTCCTCTCCCCAGAAGCACGGTGGGAGAGCAGCAGGTGTGCAGGTGCCATACCTGTGGGTCTGGCTCGATGTTGATCCTGTAGGCTTGAGCCTTGCCATCTTCCAGAACAGGGGGGGACCAGGTCTTCCCTTCAGCTCTGCAGGGGGAAATTAAGGAAACTCTGCTTAACTTTTAAATAAAAGCAACCAAAGCAAACAAAATAATAAATTCAAACAAACAAAACTCATAAAAACCCCTCACAAGCCAAACATGTGTATAGTATATAGACCTGCCAGGGAATTATTATATACATATTTGTCTAAAATTATCCTCAGAAACAGCACAGTGATAAATAGAGAAGATGCCAGTTCCATGCTATTAAAACCACAAAGCTCAAACCCCATCCTTGAAGTACAGGCTCAGTGGGGGGGTTAAGAGACAAACTTATTTTGGTTCAATAGATCAGTAGCCAGGTTCCTGGTGGCTCTTGTTTTGCATATTCCTGGCTTTGTCCCTTTATCCTGGCCCTGAACACAGCAGGTATTCTGATTACCTGTGTGTAGATAGATGCATACACACATAGATGCATTCCCTGGCAGGCCTATATACTAGACCAGGACTGCAGGAATTCTATAAACACCTTTCAGGGAGAAGGCTTACACAACCCTGCATGAATCATCTTGCATCTTGACCCTCTCAACAGGTGCCAGATACAAAAAGCCCTAAAAATACAGTTTCCATTCCCAAATGCATCTTCAGCCCTGCCAAGGCAGAGCAGGATGCTGCCACAATCCAAAGATTTTCCATGTGCCTGCTCATTTTTTCCTCCCCAGAGACATCTCGGGGCACAGCTGGGATGTGATCTCCAGCATGGATCCCCAGTGCTCAGGGTATGAGGGAGCTGCTGGAGCTGGGCACATTCCAGCAGGTTGCTACACAGGTTTCCTGGGATGCAAGGAGGTTGGATTGGGAGATGGAAGCTTCATGATGTTGAAGATAAAGCTTTCACATGCAAACTATTCTGTTTATCATCAGAATCTGCACATGCACCATGTAGGCACATGAAAGTAGGTCTTGTTCCATGGGCACAGATCACTGGCTGCATCCAACCATCCTTTGTGGACTCTGGCCCCTGCCACATACCACATTCAGCTTCAGTTTAATTATCTGCAGAGTCTGAGTTTGAAGAATAAGGAGCACAGTTTTAACCCAGGAATTCTCGAGGTGATTTTTTACCTTTGGTATTTTGCAGCTACACCACTCAGCATACAAAGTTGTCTTTCCAGATCTAGAGTCTGACTCAAAACCTACCAAAAGCAGGAACTCCCACTGACTTTAACACACTTTGGATCCAGTCCCAAGGATTTAAACTCTTTTTGTTCCAAACCACTACTCAGTGCTGTCATTGCAGCTTTTTCAACATAGAATGACATATTCTCTCTCATAGCTAGATGCCTCGTTCTGACAATTTATCTTTACTATCACTATTTGATTTTAGGCTGGGACAATTCACTATAAATTGCTCTTTCTAAGAGGGACAAAGGGAACAGTCCTTCCCAGGAACATCAGCATTCCCAGCACCCCCAACCTGCTTTTTGCCACGACCCAGTGCTGTGTGTATTGCTTCCACATTGAGAATCAAGTCTGGAGGCCCAGAACAATGGAAATGCCTAATTACATTGGCAGGGATCCCCACTATTATTTCTGTGCTCCCCAGGAGCTCCCACAGTGTCCCACAAGGGGCTGTGGTGACATTCCCCCCACTCAGCTCTGGAGCCCACGTGCCAAACACGGATTAAAGCACCCCCAAAGATTTGCTGGTAAGAAAGAACCAAGCTCAGAAAGCAATTCGGATTGCAGAAGGTGAGAGCAGTAGCAATAAATTCACTCAGTTTGGTCACCAATACTGCCAGCACCTGCCAGTTGGAGTCTCCCAGTTCTCCACACCCCTAACAAAGATCACACTGTCTGTACCAGAAAGGAGCTAAACTTGTGTTTCTAAAAGTCATTATGGATATATTTACACTTAATGAAAGACACAGCCAGATTGGTTTGCACAGAGAAGCCCATTTATAGTTAATGTTTTAATGATTAAACTCAAGGCTTCACCATCAGCTCTGTAGAGTGACCAGAAATTCTTGGTATAATTGAGACCACCTCAAGCAGGTCCCAGTGACAGCCTGAGCACAGCCAGGCTCACCCAAGCCCCAGCTTTCACTTGAGCTATGCTGAAACAAGCTGATGTGGCACAGTTTGGGTTCCACTTGGCACTTTTAAAGGCAAAGCAAAGGGGAATGGGAGAACCACCAACCTCACCAAAAAGAAACAAGTCCTGAGTTTGCTGAGCATTTGTGCTTACACAGGGAGGCTCCCTCTTTTCCCTGGGAACAACAAAATACCATGTAATCCAAATTATTCCAAAATAATGGAGAGATGACTCTCTGAGAGAATGGTGCCAGGGGCAGCTACTGCAGGAGGGGCTGATGTTTGGAGCTCACCCCCCAGCCCTGGCTGCAGGAACACCCTGTGCCCACATGGGCAGCAGGAGGGGTCCCCTGCCCCTCCCAGGACACAGGGGCTGAGCAAGGCCCAGAGCAGGGGGGGCCTGGGGGCAGCACAGTCACCCCCAGACACCCTGGCAGCAGGTTATTCCTACCAGCACTCAGAGCTTTGTGTTTAGGCAACAGCAAACACCCACTGAACATAGAATGACATATGGGCAAGAGATCAGGCGTCGCTCAAACGTTCCAAGTCGTTTAATTTTGGGAAAAGTGTTTTCAGATGTGTTGTAGGGGATTAAAGGCAGCTATGTGGAAATCATTACCCTGCACTGACAGCACTCTGCTCTCTTAGTGGCTGCTAGGGCAATCCCAAGAAAAATAACTTGCCCTAGGTTAGTGCTAGGCCTTCCACATGGGGCTTCGTGGGAAACGGACCCATTCAACAGGACATCACTAAAAAAACAAAGTTGCAGACACCTTTTATCCCACTGCTTGTTTTCCAAAAGTCTCAGAGTCATTCTCAAAAGATTACTTGCATATGCTCACATATTTTACCAAAATGTTTTTTCACCTGGCAGTGATCTCTAAGTCTCACTCTCTACATTTGTAGAGCTGCTTTTAAGCTGCAAGAATTCCTGTGTCTCACTGAATTTCTAATTTCTCCATCCCCTTATAAACTAACTTTTATCACTTGGGGAAGTGCCAGCCTGGATCCAGGACGCTGCCACCTCTGACTGTGCAGCCACAAACCACCAGAATAATCACTTTGCTGTATTTCACCCCAATCCACACAGTCCTTCCAGGAGGGTGACTCAGGGTCCTGCCCATCTCCTGAACACTCTTCACCTCCCACCAGGGCACATCACTGTGCTCAGAACTGATTTTTATCACTGATGTGGCCATGAGCCTTCTAGGAGCTGAACTCTCTCTCAAAGCAGCTACAGTTGATGCTTCACCTTCCCAGGGTTGTGAACCTCACCACGGTAACTGTAAGGTGTTGGATCCAGCCCTGCAAGGCAGGAGAACAGCAGGGGAGCTGAGCTCTGCTGAGCACCCCGAAGGACCTGCCTCATCCAGACCACATGAAGGAGAAGCTGCAGGATTTCTCCTCCTTCATTCCTCTCTCCTGAAACCATTGTGTATTGCTCTGGAAAGCTGCCGCTTTTCCTCTCTATTAGTCCTCGAGGAGCTCCAGAGGGGAAGCTGTGATTCACTTTTTCAGTTGTACTTTTACTGGAAACTTGAGAACACACATTGTCATCCTTCCCATCTTCCAGCAGCGTGTCTGCACTGCTCACAGCTCACAGACCCTGACACAAGCTCCAGGAGCTGGGGGAGGTGGGAAGAACATCAGCTACGTGAGGTTCCAGGGACTTTTGGGGCTACATGTCCAGCAGATTCAGAACTGGGCTTTCTCCCGTAGAAACTTCCAGAGAAACTCCATCTCTGTACAGAGAGCAGGAACAAATAGAGAATCTTCATACTCCACTTCTCCAAGCAGACTCAGCAGTGGCACACACACCAAACTGAGAGGAAAGAAACTGATTCCAGGATTTAAGACAAAGTAGATCCTGTGTTACCTTGGCTTGGGATTCAACAGCTGGGAATATGATGCTGGAACAACTGCCTGATTTATCATCAGCACAGCCTGAACCATTCCACCAAATCCTCACCAGCACCATCACCCCCTTTCCCACAGCCCAGGTGCTGTCCAGCCTCACTAAGCCCACTTGAACTCCTGGCCTCACATTTCAGAGCCATTAATCACAACCTGGATGCCCAGCCCTGATTCCAGGAATGCCCAGGTAATTCCTCACACTTTACATCAGTGCCCACATAAGCAGCAGTTATATAAATCAACTCCTTTCCTAAGCTGATGAGGATTTTCACCCACTCCATTTCAGGCCAGGAAGGTGACTGTGCTGCTTCACCTTTCACAGCCCCACTGCCCAGAGACAGCCCTGCACGTGTCTGGGCAAAGCAGGACCTAAAAAAAGCCAAGGACAAAATACCCATTAACTTCAGATGGGTCAGGGGTCTGGCCAAGAGAACTGAAAGGAAATGGGTGGTGTGAAGAAGGAGGGAGAACCCCTCCTCAAGAGATTTAAGCCACTGATAGAGGACAAAGAGATTTTAAAAAAAGAAATATCTGTTAGTCCAGCCCCAGATACAAACACTGACTGGGGGTTGCAGGGGCACAGGAGAGCCACAGGCCCCAACCCCTGAAAAGCTGCAACAGCTCCTTCCCTGCAGTTTTCCCTACGTGGCACAGGCCCAGCTCCTCCAGCAAAGCTGCAGCACAAGACTTCACCCTCCCAGCTGGCAGATGACAAAAGGTTCAGGATAAGCCTTGGGCTCGCCCTGGCCCTGTGGCAGAGACGGGCAGGTCTGGACAGTGCTGCCAAGGGCTTCCCAGCAGCCTGTGGCAGCAGGAGCAGTGATGCCACGAGGTCTCCTGTCCCACATCCGAGGTCCTTCAGTGCTCAACCCTCTGCCCTCAAGACACACAGCTCCAACCCCATCTTATGGCACGGTCTGGCTGGCAGAGCCACAGCACAGCTCTCTGGGGCTGCTCCCCATGACAGTGGTTGGATATCACATGTTCATAATTGAGCAGAAGCTCTCAGTTTTTCTCCTTCTGGACTGACTGGATGAGCAGATCCTGCCATGCAGCTGGATAAGAGAGAAACCATCAAAGCCAGTATGACACTCCCAAAGGCAGACAGTGCTGAAGTTCACATCACAGCAGAAATCCCACTTTGGTGGTTCCCTCCCACACACGGGGCAGAGCTATTGCCTGCACTCCATGGGAAAGTACCACACTCCAGCTGTTTGTTCCACCCATGGTCAGTCCTCTGGCTATTTATGTGTTTCCCACCAGTGTACCCAAATGTCTTATTAAAGTAAATTTGATAAATGGGATAATCAGCATCTCATCCCATCAAACTCAATGGCTCTGTGCATCCACAACACCTCCAAAACCCAAAGGGGCCATGTCAGTCTTGGGACACCCCATCAGACCACCCAGTAACCAACCCCCCATTCTTGTTTGGCTCCAATTCTGACTTTCCTACTGAACTTTCTAATGAAAGGACATTTACTGACCAGAGGGTGAAAACAAAACCCATCTTGTTCTCTATCTCAGTAACATAAAATGTCAAGGGTTGATGGAGAAAGGGCATGGCATGGCTGGAAGGGGATGGAAAGGGCAGCAGGGGGCTGGAAGCCCTGCCCAGCTCCCTGCCCTCCCTCTGCACACACGACCTGACTGGAGGGACCTGCTTTGGCAGAACAGAGTTAACACCAAATTTCACAGGTCTTTGCTAAAGACATACAACAAACAAGTTTGTTACTTCAAATCTGTTTCAGACAAACACACTTCTTTACAAACAAATCTCCTTGTGTTGGTTTGCAAACTGGATTTTGTCGAAGGCAGCGCACAGAGATGATTCTGCTTGGAGAGCACCCTCTGCCCAAGGGAAAAGACACTAATCCACACTCTGCTCTCTCCTGGAGCTCAGGCTCACAGCAGGGTCCAGGGTTGGCAATGCACAGACCAACAAACCCCAGTGAAACCCCTGTCAGGTCTCAGGACACAGATCCCTCAGTAGGACCGGGTTACCCCCCAGCACAGGAGGCAGGTCCTGGAGCAGGGATCCACTCACATCAAGGAGGGAGCACCAGATGTGCTTCCAGCAGTGACTAATGGCTGGGCAGAGTCATTGGATCCAACAGGTCACTTGGGAAACAGGAGAGAGGTCCAAGAGCCATGTCTGTGCACTCACTTTGGGCCAATCTAAAAATAGACCTAATAACCCATCACTGGAGCTGCTGTCCTTACTGTAGGATAACAAACAACTCAGTTTTTCCTGTCAAGAGGAATACCACTCTCAGGGCACAGCCAAGGTGTGTTCTACCCTCAGAGAAGCCACCAACCCAGGAGTGTGATCTCCTCCAAGAAGAGCCACCCCATACTGAGCAGCTCCTCACCATCACCAGCTCCTGTCTGTTCCTGCCCTGCAGAACCCTGAGCATTTATTTTTGCCTATGAGATACAAAAGCCTTTCAAATCTGCATCTGCATTATGAAGACTTCAAGACCTGACAGCTGTTCCAAATGGAAAGCAAATCCACTGCCCTTCCTTGGCTATGGGAAATTGCACCTTTGTGAAGGGTTTGCTTGCTTTTCTTGTTTTATTTCTTTCCCAGTGCTAAGCCACATCCTCCAAACCCCGTGGGCTGAGCTCAGAGGACTGTGCTTCAGCCAGGCAGCCTGGACAGCCCTGCCTGAGGAGCACAAGGAGCCTTTGCTCCATTTATGGCAGCGCTGCTTCCCCACTGCCCAGTCAGAACCACAGGGTTCTCCAAGAAAACTGTAAACAGCAAATGATAGCTCTTTACAGCAGGAAATGCCTCTTTAATCTGAAGTGGAAAACTATATCCACTTATTCAAACCTATTACAGATAACATTAGCCATTTATAAACCTTACAAGGAGCCCTCATTTTGCTTGGATAATTTGTGATTAACAACTTTTAGCTACGGGATTAATCCCAGTGGAAAGCAAAAAACCCCAAAAGCCCAAAACCAAAACAGAAAGAAACAAAAAAACCCCAGCCAAGCTCAAGTCTTCATTTTGCCTCAAAATACTCTAAAAAGTGAATTTGGCCAGACCATCAAATGTGTATTCACTGAACAGATGTTTAGTGGATGTTAATGAAGGGGGAGGGTTTGTCCAAAGCAGATTTCGATCCCAGTGCTACTCTTGCTTGGGTTGATACCACCTCCCTTGGGTTGAAAGACTCAACCCAGGTCACAGCCTGGACAAGTCTTGCAAGGCACAAATGATAATCCACATGTTTAAATGAACAGAACCCATTTTTTTATCAGTGGGCCATTAAAAATAATTTTGTTTTCCTGTTTTTGAAAACACAGGACAATTACCCAGACCACGGGGATGCTCCAAGAACTGAGCCTGAGGGCACATCTGCTCCAGATCAGCCACAAGCCCTCAGCAAAGCTGACACAGGAGCACATCACAGCAAACCAACCTGTTCACAGAGAGCAGCAGCTGGTCCACACACGCTTTGATCTTGTTTTGTGCTTCTAGGTGTGTCATGTTCTCCGTGTTCTCTCCATTAATTGCCAGAATAACATCTCCTGGGCACAGGTCTGCCATGGCTGCTTTACTGCCAGGGTTAATCTGGGCAGGGAAAAATAAAAGGGTTACTTAAAAGAATTCCAGGTTTTAAAAAAAAATAAAATAAATCAACAACAAAATACCCCAAAAAAAAACAACAACAAAGAAACAAACCCCAAAAAAGTCCATTTTCTTGGAATAAGCTGCAGGTAAAAGGAATAGCTATTTCTGGAGAATACATGTTTTGCCTACACTGAGGTTGGATGTCAGAGCTCTCAGGTCAGCCTCAGTTCTCCAAGGGTCATCCTCTACAACAACACTCTATGGAATAAGACTTCAGTCAACCCCAGTCAGTGTGTGATCAGATCCTCTCCTCACATTTGTCTCTGGCTTGAAATAATGGAATATCCTCTCTCCAGAGAGATGCTCCACACTCCTTTGGCTTGACCTTAAATGATGCTGCAAGAATAGTCCCCAAAGAGCACAAGAAACCTCCTCCCTGGGCAGCCACACACAGAGAGGATGAGTGTGGCACTGTAGCTGCTGCCTGGGACAGGTCACACTGCACATCAGTTTTTCCTGACTGTCACCCAAGTGACATCCCTCTTTCTAGCCCTGCATGGTCCCCATCCCTGGAGGAATTTAACAGAAGTGGCTCTAGTGGTAGCCTTGGCAGTGCTGGGGTAAAGGCTGGATTGGAAGAGCTTTAAGATCCTTTCCAGCTAAACAATTCCATGATTCTATTCTATAAATATCACACAGCTTGTTAAGTCTCTACAGTTCTTTCCTTCTGGTTTTGTGGGAGTGCCAGAACCTTATAAGACTTGTAACTTCTTTCCTGAGGAACTAATGATGGGTCCAAGTACTGTTTGTGGTCAGCCATAAGACCAATCCTGTAGCCCATAAAAGAGGTGCTTGAGAAATTAGTGTTTCATTTACATCATCCTAAATGTGGTTTTAATTTTTATAACGGTATAAAACAACACAAGGTGTAGTCAGGACAGGTAACCGGTTTAAACTCTTAATAGCTGTGTGTTTGCCCTCTAATTTCCTCTTTAGTCATTCTGAGCTTCTGCAAACCAACCAACCACGTGGTTTATCAGGTGAGAAAGTACAGGGAGCCTGACTTTTGGTTATTCACATCTCACTGCACCAAAGCAAGACGGTGCCTTGCTTCTGCTTACTCTTCATTTACACAGGCAGGGGGTCTCTGACCTGCTTGAGAGATCCAGACAACAGGAGCACTGCTCTACCCCCCATCTGCCCCTGGGCACAGCTCACAGTGGTGCAGGATGGCAACAGACACTGACAGACTGGGTGTTGTTTTTCAGACAGTCTGAGAACAAGTGGAGCCACCTCTTCCCCAGTGCCCATGGCCCCCAACCACCACAGGCCATCACTAAACAGGCATTTTAGAAAGGAGGCATGCACAGGTCCTGGCTTTCACCTTCATTTCACAGAACCTTAGAATGCTTTGGGTTAGAAGGGACCTGAGAGTTCACCCAGCTCCAACCCCCAGGCTCCCTGCCATGGGTGAGGACACCTTCCACTAGACAGAGTTGCTCCAAGCCCCATCCAGCCTGGCCCTGAACACTTCCAGGGGCCATCTGTTCAATTTTCATAGGGAATTCAAAGAGGAGTTAGTCTCACCACAGTAGCCCTTGTGGATCCCACTGGGGCTGCCCATGGGACCAAGGCTGGCAGAGAGCAGCCTGGCATGACACAACCTGCTGCACTGCTCCCTGCGTGACCACAGCCACCGAAACACCGGCCTGAAGGTGTGTGAGAAGCACTTTTGACATTTAAATAGAACTGGCAGTCCGAATTACAGCTTTTGTTGCATTGTCAGAGTAAATCAGCATTTGCCATTTGCTCTTCAATAGTTTTGGCTGTGCTGTTTGGCTCCAACAAAGCTGCCAGGCCAACCCCTCACAGGCTGCCTGGTGACTCAGCTCAGAGCAAACAACGGGAGGTGTTTTTCAGCTCCACACACATTAGCTGTAGAGTTTTGACACAGGACATTTCAGCCCAGGACAGGATTATTTTTCCCCTGGTATGTTAGGTTTTTTGGACCCATGTAAGATTACATCCATTCACAGGGCATTAGGATTCTTCTACAGCCACAGAAGCTGCCAGACCTGCCAGAGAGTCGACCAGAAGCTCAACCAGCACCTCCAAGGAAGCATCTCCATGTTCTTGCCTGCTGTTATCTGCTTCCCTCTGTGTCCACCCCACAGCCCTGGCTGCCAGTAGGCTTTCAGACTAACAGACCTTCAGCTTGACCCAGGACAGCTGTATTTTGTTCTTTGAGTCTATTCAGTGGACTCTAAATGTCTGATGGGTTTTTCCCCTGCTCTGATCTTAACCAGATTGTAACTTTCTTGGAGAATAAGCTGTTCATAAATGGGACTCCTCCTAGCTTTTTCCTATTTCTAGATTCTGGTTTATTTCAAATTATTTTGGCAGTAGTTTTATATTAGCATTTTATGCTTGCTGTGGAGATGACCAAGGGCTTGAAATGGAGCTGCACTCCAAGAATTCATTAGTTTGAGATACAGCATCAGTGCCTCAACAGCTTGGGAGTCATTACTGTAATGTCCAAAGTTTGTAATTCAGTGACTAATGTTTACAATACTTCAGACCAAGTTCACCTAACTCACAGCTGTGCACAGCCATTGCCACCAAACATGCCACAGAAAGCCTGAGGAGTCTGGTTTGGGGTCAATCCTCGTGCAGGGCTCTACCCACTTTGGCCTTGGGCTGGTCCTTGGCAGTGCTGCCTTAACAGTTGGACTCATGGTTTTAGAAATCTTTTCCCACCTAAGCATTCTGTGATTCTATGACATTAGAGCAGCAGTGCACAGAGGTTTTGGGATGGAGCTTGTACCAGAGCCACTCACCTGAGCCTCTCCAGAGGGGCCTCAGGTCTGCCCTGAGCTGTAACCACAGCGTGTGACACCAACGAAACAGAGGAATTTGAGGGTAACTGGATATGTTATGAGGCTGAAAACACTGCACAGAAAACCTGCTGTGAGTCACTGGAGCCCTGTGCTCCTGGAAGGGGCCTCCAGAGGAGCTGAGGCTCGAGAATAGGAGAGGATAAAGAAAAACCATGATAAGATTTTTATTTGAAGTTCTCCATCTGTGCCAAGAGCAAACCATTTCAAAAATCAAGGTGGAATGAAGACAGACCAAGACCAGACCAATGGATACATCACTCAGGGTGGTGTGAGTGATCTCCCCACCACAGGCAACACCAAGTACCCTAAAGCCAAGTCCCAGCTCAGCACCAGGGCCTCACACGGGCTCTGTCCCACGGTGACAGCCATGCCCCAGCCTGCCCAGGCTGGGTGCCTGCCAGGATCTGGGCTGCTGCTCTGCATTTCTCCAGTGAAGAGCTCAGGCAGGGCAATTACACACCAGCAAGGAGCCAGCCCAGTGCCTCACACCCTGCTAACCCCCAGGGCAGCAGCCCCACGCAGGTGCTGCTGTTTCAGAGCCAGGGCAAGGTGCTGGGGTGCAATTCCACAGGTAGACAGGGTGCTCTGAGCCCCTGTGTTGCCAGCAGCTCACAGGGTCTGTCTTGCTCCATCTGAGCCCACGTAGCTCTCCAGGAGCTCTGCTGGTGCTGTGGGGACAGCAACCTCAGTACCCCTTCAGAGCAGTCAAGTGTACAGCACTGAGAGCCAAAACCACAGCAAACACCACGGGCTTAAAGAAATGTAAATATTTTTACTATAATTCCCCTAAAGGTTTTTCTTTTTTGTCCAGACAAGAATCCTGCCTCCTCTGAAAGCTCTGAGCTCCCAAGGACAACTTCATGCAGCAACAAAACAGCACTGAGCTGGTTATTGCTGCCCTGCACTCAAAGGTATTTTCCCAACAACATAAATCCAAAGATGGAGACTTTGGGTGAA
Source organism: Pachyramphus minor (assembly GCA_013397135.1). Classification (NCBI taxonomy): domain Eukaryota; kingdom Metazoa; phylum Chordata; class Aves; order Passeriformes; family Tyrannidae; genus Pachyramphus; species Pachyramphus minor. Next base: position 1,256,513 of record VYXB01008446.1, on the reverse strand, counting down.
GTTTCCCAAGACAGTTACACCAATCCCAAGTAAAGGGGAGAGGACCTTCTCTCTGCATCCTCCCACTCCAGGAGTGCCAGCCCTGGTGCTCAGCAGGTTTTCAAGCACAGCCTGGGATGCAATCCAGAATAGCTGGATGGTTTCATAGAATCATGGAATGGTTTGGGCTGGAAGTGACTTGAAAAGTCATCTTAATCCAACCCCATGCCATGGGCAGGGACACCTCCCACCAGCCCAGGTTGCTCTAAGTCCTGTCCAGTCTGGCCTTGGACACTCCCAGGGATGGGGCAGCCACAGCTTCTCTGGGCAACCTGTGCCAGGGCCTCCCACCCTCACAGGGAAGAACTTCTTCCTCATATCTAATGTAAATCTACCCTCCTTCAGCTTAAGGCCATTCCCCCAGTTTTCTGAGAATGAATCAAAGAACTCAGGAATGAGTCCAGTGCACTGGGCCTGTCACCTGGGCCCAGGGCAGGGCTGGAGCTGGCTGGTGGTGATGAGCTCTTCAGGAGATGGTGAAGCAGATCCCACAGTGCTACCCATGAACACCCACCACCCATCCCGTCAGCACTGCTGCACCGAGCTGGCTGGGGAGCCCAGCACAAGATGTGCAGAACGAGTCAGTGTGCTGGGGAGGTCACTGGCACTGGGCTGTCACAGCTCCTTTCATGCCCACAGAGGCACTGGTGTGCTCTGTGCCCGAGGTGCTGTGCACGGGCACACTCTGGGAGTGCAGCGTGCTCCCCAACACCCTCCCTGCCCCCCAGCACCCTGGCATGTCTGTGGAGGTGCCTCCCACAGGGGTTTGCTCCACTAAGAAGCCAGAATATGCTTTTTATTCCCTTTTTCAAAAAGCGTATTATTCTCCCTAATCCCATCAGGACAAGCCTTGTTTGTGACATCCTTATGTCCTCCACGCAGCACTGTGCTTCAAAAAATACCAGAGGTCCAGTAATGGTTCCTATCTCAGTCCTTTCCATTATTCCAGCAGGAAAAAGAGAATTTTAAAGAAAGAGCCCCCAGTAAACAGCCCTTCTCTCACTGTCCTCTGTCTCCTCAGTCACCATCAGAAGTTTGGTGACAGTGCTGGAAGCATCACCCTTACATCAGCATGACTTCTGCCAAGTCATCAACCAGGGAATTCTCTCCATAATTACAATCAATTTTTTAAAATAAGTTTTTCCAACTATTGTCCCCATCACCTTTCCCAAGATTTCCACCTCCCTGCCCTTCTCCAGGGAGGCCAGCAGCCCCCTCCCCAGCCAAGTGGATATTCTGATGCTGTGGAACAGACTGGGAAAGGCCCAAGGCCAGCAGCAGCTTTTATCTGTCCACTGGAGCCTCGTTAGGATTTATTAAGTGCTGGTATCTGACAGCAGGCCAGTAAAATAAAGCACATTAAGGCAACTGCCTTGTGCTTAACCTAAATCTGCTGGTGTTGGAGCCGTGCAGCCTAATTTAGTAAGCAAGATTATTCACACCAAGAGCAGTTTACTCTTGAAACACAGTGTTGTGCTTTCTGCCCTGCAGCCTGACCACAGAAGAGTGCCAGGGCTGGGAGAGCACTCAGAGGAGGGCAAAGTCCCTGTGCCTGCTGCCTGCATCCCCTGCCCAGGGAGGGATGGAACCCTGCCCACCCCAGGGACAGCTCCACTTCTCTCAAGCCATCTTTAGAATTGGGCCAACACCACAAACTGAAACAATCAACGCTTTACTGAAAGGTTAAGTTGTCTTATTAACTTAATCCCTCATTATTTTTACTCTTTTCCCCAGCAATCTGCCTCTGAGGTCACCTGTGCCAGGACCCAGGGACAAGGGATGCAGCTCCTGGCTGCCTGTGCAGCCCCAGCACAGCCATGGGAAAGAATAACTTAGTCTTTACTGTCCCAGCAGTTTTCACTCCAATCAACAAAAGGTGTCTATTCTGGCCCCTCACACCACTCAGATAATGAAGGCAGCTTTCTCCCAGCCACATCTTTTTCACTTTTAGTAAGAAGTGCTCCTCTAATGCATCCCACCAGTGAAGGAAGCCCTCTTCCCAGGATTTAATAGGTTAAAAGGTGCAATCCCAAACAAGCCTCCACAGACCTCACCACCCTTCCCTTAAATCAATGGTAGTTTGTTGCAGGGGAGGCTGGGGGAATTTTCTGTTCTGCAAGTGTGATCAAAAGGACCTGATTAAAGTCTTCAAGAGGCTTTCAGGATAGTGTGACAAATTTTCAGCTTTTAAACAAAGGCAGCCTGTTCATGCTACGGGGCAGGAGATGATCTTACATAGCTGCAGATTTTAAAACAGAAAGAACCAAGAGTCAAATGACTAACTAATGAAGATAAATTCCCCAAATCCTTAAATATTCTTTCCAGGGATTCTCTTCAGCTTTTCAAAACCTCCTGCTTTGAACTCCCATATATTCCATGCCAATCCATTTGCATTTTTCTAGTTGCTTCTATAAAGTCTGATGCACCAAGGCATTTTTTAGGTCTGCTCACAGCCCAGTAAATGAAGAACACTGTTTATGCAGCATGGATTCATTTAACTACTGAAGAAAACACGAAGCTTAAAACACAAAAGGGAAAAAAAAACGGAGTACAAGTCTTATAAAAGGCAAGACACTCAAAAATTCTTTTGAATCCAAGTACTGGTGGATCCAACCCCAAATTTAGAAACAGATCCATAGTGCAGATCCTAGCCCAGCTCAAAGGCTGAGGGCTCTGCACAAAGAAAGGCTGAGAACCAATGAAATTGGATATGGGTTTTACAGCAAACAGCCACTAACCCAAGTGCAAACCTCAAAACGTGGATTGAGAAAGACAAGGAAGGGACCCTGTGCTGTGTGAGGGAGCAAGGCCAGGGTGGGACAGCCTGCCCTGGGGACACTGGTGAGATGTGGGTGTTCTGGAGCATCAGCACATCCTGCAGGCACTGCTCAGCAAACTGGGTTCAGCAGCATCAGAGAAAGTGTTTGTGGCCAAAATTGCTTCATGTCCTTCAGAGTTGAGGGCTCAGCCCCCCAGTGAAGCCTCCCCCTCCAGCACCCCCAGCAAGCACCAGGGGTTCCTGAGCCCTCCTCAGGAGCAAGTCCTGGGTGATGCCCAGAACACATGGAGGGCTGCTTGGAGCTTCCCTTCCAAACCAGCCAGGAAGGAAGGCTGATGCTTTCTGTCCCAGCAGGAGGAAAGAGGCCACAGGGAAATCTCCAAACAGAGGAAAAGTCTTCAACATAAAAAGTTCAATTCAGTTGGTGAGCAAACCTGAAGCTTCATTCTCTCTGCACAGGCAGCTGTTAATCACAGACCAGAGGGTCTCTGAAGTGTTCTGAGCCTTATGGCAAACAACAGCCCCCAGAGCCAGCACCCTGCAAACCTCCCACTGACCCTTTATGGACCAGTCCTGGAGTCCACTGTTCAAGACAGCTTCTCTTTTAGCACTGCCCATATCTGATCACTAAGAATAATGACTTGAAAGAATCTTTAATCCAATGTATTTTGCTTTCTGAAGCTCACACTGTAAAATGTCCTTGGCACATAATCTGCTATCAGTCCACATGTAAAACCACTTAAGGCTTAATGGGTGCGAATGTGAGTTGCTCTGGTTGACAAGAAGGATTGAGTGTGGCACAGGCTGTGAGGCACCTTTATGGTGCTTGGAAAATTCACTGGCTGAAATACTCTTACACAACACTTTCTTTTTCTAATAGAGCTCTGTGTTCTCTGTGGGGAGAAAGTGGGGTTTATTTTGGGTCTCTGCTGGATGCTGAAGTTCCTCAAATGCCACACTGTGGCTCAACATCTTTGCAATTGCTCAAATAACATAGTGAAGCCTGGGTTTGCTCAAAGTTTTGTGTAAATTCTGAAGTAGAAGCCAAACACTACCTTATCTAGCAGGGCTTGGGGTGAGTGGGGTGGTAGGGACTGTGTACAAACCCACTGCATGGACAACTTCTGCTGAGATACGGGGTTTGCTCTGCACACATCTGGCACCAACAACAAATCAAGCAGAGTATTTTTCTGTGAACATGTTTGTTTTAACCTTTTCTTATCAACACTGCCAGGGCTTGAGAGATCTACTGTTTTCCTTCACACTCTAGCACCTGTGGTCACAGATGACTTAAAAAATAAAAACATTCTCACCAAGTGTTTGGGTATCTAAGAACCATGAGTCAATGTGTTTTGAGAGCTTGGAAATCTGACAAATTCAGTTAGAAATATTACTTTTAAGAGGACTTGTGCCTTCTAGGATTTCCTGTGACTCTTGTAGACTTGTGATATGTATTTTGTCCCCAAGCTACCGAAAATGAAATTAAATTGCACTGGTCTGCATTAATTCCACACAACCCACAATGCCATATTTGTGTTAGAATTCAAGGACTGATCTAGCCCCAGCAGGGCCAAGGTTATAACTATCTGTTGTGTTACACAGCGACAAAAAGTTTAGGAAAAAAAGAATAATTGCACATATTTCCCCCTGTATGCTTCCTACACTAACAGAGCCTTTCTAGTAAGCTGCTGTCTAACTTTATTCTCCTTCACCCACTTTATCAAGTGGGATTAAGTGCACAGCTTTACAAAGTAACTCTGAATACCTGTCCCAACAGGCAATCTTTCAATCTTCAAGGAAAATTGACATCACCATCATTTAAAAGGAAACCAAAAAGAAAGGGGAAGAAAAAGAAAGAAACCCAAACCCACAAACCCCCAAACCCCAACCCAAAATACCCAGTGACCCTGAGCCCATTCTGCTTTGCCCAGGCTAGCAGAGGCCCGGCCTGTTTTGAGGGTGTGCTGGGTTTATTTTGCTAACTTGCCCCAAGGTCAGACCTTGCCTGAATGTACCTATATGAATCATTCTTTCCGCCTGCTTTCCCACTCAGGATTATCAGTGTGCTTGATTACAGTAATTAGCATTAGGGTTTCATTCCAGCATATTCCACCACTACTGTCTCCAGCACCAGCATTTGTGCTTCTCTTTCAGTTATTGAAAGAAGTCTCAGTGACAGAAGCACTTCAGCAGCAAATATATTTGTGACATATTTGTTAGTTCTTGTCTGTAGCTCAGATTAACTGTTATGGACCAGCACAGCTTCACATGGAGCCACCCAGACCTCTCGCCCCAGAGCTCACAAGAACGAGGAGAATGACGAAAACTGACAGACAAAATATTTCCTGCCACTTAAAAAAATCATCCCACTTGAAATACTGTACCAAACATGACTGTGCACAGCTGAGGGACAGCTTTCATCACTCGGCTCCACACAGGCAGCAAACACACCAAATCAGCTGGGGTCCCAGTTTTGGGATTCATCAACACACACTGGCTGCTTCAGACCTTCTGGGAGCTCTGAACAGAGTGCATAATTTCCATTTAATAAACTGTCAAATACATGAAAATTACATGGGAAACCAGGAAAACCCTTAAGGAAATCAAAGGGAAAAGCCCCGTTCCCTTTGCTGGTGTCTCTGGTCATTGCCTTCTCCACAACAAACCTCACAGGCCACCCCAGAAATTATCACCTGGAGCGGGTCCTCTGCATTCACAAGGGATCACAGCAACGGACTCGGGCATTTGCTGGCTGCCCTGACAGAGTCAACAAAATCACTTTTACTGGAATTCCTTCCTCAGCAGAATTCCTTCTTGAGTATCCTAACCTTTAACAGGATGTGTCTCTGCTCAAATGCAAAAGCTGCTTAAGTTTAAAAGTCAACCTTAACTCAAACAATACCTGGATAATGGATTGCAGACCAATTATTTCTCACCCTTCTTGTGTTACAGTTCCAAGAAACCCTGAAAATTGCATTTTTGCTGCTCCACTGGAGACCACTGGGTAAACTGATGTTGAGGCCAGCAGATAAAGGAAAAACTGTATTAAAATCTAATTTAAAAAATACTGGACTTGGCCCATTTGTCAATTATCTGTTTAGCCAAGTAATTTAGCTGTGATTCCAAGAGCAGCAAGTGCATGGATTAGCACTGGCAGAGGTGGGCAGATGACGACACCCCTGCTCCAGGAGCCGGACAAGCGAGTTCAAGTGATTAGACACACTCAGCTCCTCCAGTTACACTAAGGACTGATTATCTTTTAATCCCAGGGAAGGGGTAGATCAGCTGTGATCCCACACAGAACCACAGCACTCACTGATGTGGTTACAAGCACAAGGCTGGGAACTCGTTCCTGAGCCGTGGCTGCCGGTCAAGGGGAATGTTGTCACTACCTGGAGTAAGAGCTGCAGTGAACCCCCTTTCCCAACACAGCACCCAACTATTGACCTGCTCAGCCAAGGGAAAGCAGCTGTTTGGTAGCTACCAGACATTTAATTGAGTCTTAAAACCACTTTCTATCAAGTAATTAAGGCCAACTCCAAGCAGATCTCCTGGATCATTCCCTACTGTTGTAAGTATCCGTAGGAGGAGTAACCATTAATGATATGATGTACACACTTGTAACAGTGGGTATAAAACAAGCTGAGTTTCCCCCCAAGAGCATGGCCTGGGGCTACAATTCCCTTCCCAGCACTGTGCTGACAACACACCAGCATCACCCTGCAGGGCTGTGCACCCCCAAAACCAGCCCAGCAAACTCCATCCCTGCTCATCTGGGTGCTCCTGAAAATACAAGAAGAAACAGGGGATGAAAAGGGAGCTATAGCACACCTAACTCTTCATGTGACCACATGAGAGGTGCCCTAAGCACACCCTGCTGGATTTGCATTTATCTTTAACAATGAAGAACTCAACAATCCAACCGGAGCCCAGGCTTCTCCAGGGCAGAGCTCTGCTCCAGCTGCTCCCAGTCACTGGAGCAATCAGATCTTTACCCCTGGTCACTTAAGACTGATCTAATCACAGAGGGAAGGGACCTATTTTACAGGAAAGAGATCCTTGCTTGATATCACGAGCACATTTGAAAGAAACAGCTGGAAGGGATGGACTGAACCCCACCAGCTGCAGCCACCTCACCGGGGTAAGGGCCAAAGCAAACCCTTGTGAGAGAGGCAAGTCCCACCCCAAAGCAGGATTCAGTGATTGCCATGTTGTGTGCTGCCAGATCCATATATTTTCAAGTTTCTCTCTTGACAATACTGTCACAAGCCACTTTTGTGGACCACTCTCAGCTTTCCCTCCTGCCCGTGCCAGGTGCCTGTTCCTGCCTGGCACTGCTGTGCCTCTCGCTCAGCTCAGCCTGGCAGCTCCTTTCACACCAACTGCATCACTATTTCCCCCTCTAGAAGTGACACTTTGGCTTCAGGTCCCACAAATGCCCCATTAAGGAACTCTGCCTTCACTTCAACTGGAGCCATGACACTTGGGCAGGCTTTGGAGAGGAAGCTGCACCCTTCCCTGTCCCCCAGCAGAGCATCCCTGCTGCAGCTCCTGGGCCAGCAGCACATCCTGCACTGTTAAAGCAGGGGGAGGTCTGCAGCCAAATGGTTTCCTGCAGAAGCTCAGCAAACAGTAGAGAAATCCAACATAACAATGACCAAAACAGTTTTTCCCCAACCCCTACCCAGACAAATTTGTGTTTTTGAAGCAGCCAGCCAGCCTCCAGCACCCAGAGCTGAACGTGGGTGGCTTTGGATGCCTCAAATCCCAAACTGCAACCCAATTCCCAACACAGCCAGCCCAGGGAGGATGCTTGCAAAGCTGTACAATCCAAACACCTCATGGCACATGGACCCTCAGCCCCCCTTGGGCCCAGGAGTGGGGTGCAAACCCACATCCCTCAGGGAGCCCAGCACACCCAGAGCTTGTCAGAATCTTGGGCTCACGGCTGGGTGTGGCACTCCCAGAGTGTGGTCCTGCCTCCTGGCAGAATTTCTGCCTTTCCAAAGATGTTTGTAATTTAATGGCATTTTAGTATAAAACAAATAAAATAGAAAGTAAAGAAGAAAGGCACTTTGAAGGAAGCAGAAGTCAGCCAAAAGCAAGAGGCTCCCTCCCTCCTGCAGTGAGCCAGCCTGAGCACAGGGCTGGGGGTTTCCCATCCCCACAGACCAAGAGCCCCCAGGCCCCTTGCCTGGGTTTCAAGACAGAAAGAACAGATTTCCTGGGCAATTACAGAATGAAGGGGAACATGGCACCAGACCAGCTGTGATCAGTACAGTAGCAGGGCTGCTGAGACCCACCAGCAAGCAAAGCCCTGACTCCCTGGGGAGCCCTCCAGCAACCCCTTCCTGCATCCCCAAGGTCAGGAGCTGCAGCAGAAGCTGGTTTTCCCCCAGTTCTAACATTTTTTGGTACTATTTGCAAAGCAAGTGAGGTCTTTTCTTCTGCTAAAAGGCTAGAGCCTAAGTACAACACCTACACCTGCATTTACACCCCAGCAAGTTGTTTGCCTCCCTCCAGGAGCCGCGGTTGGAATATAACAACATCAGAGCATCACCCCACTCTTCAGTGGGAGCAGAATTAAAAAAGGATCCAATTTAAAAGGCTGACACATGGAATAACACCCTACAACTACTTCTTGCGTTACAGCTCCCTGTGAACCATGGCAAGATTGGCCTGATGAGAATCAACCTCCTCACACCTCCCAGGTTTGCTGAATCAAACAAGGAATTTGGCAAGCCACCTGTCTAGGCAGAAGCAGACTTCGTTTTTTCTTGTTTAATATTAAACTAATTTTTTTTTCAAAGTAACAGGAAAACAGGCTCACTCCACTAAGCTGAGATCTTCTTTTTCCCAACAGGAACATTTTTACAGTTGCCGAGAGGTAGTTTGTGATACATCCCCTGTTACCAGCGGAGATGTCCCCTCCCGCACAGACCCCAGCCGTGAGCAGTGTCCTGCCCACCCACAGCACAGCCAGCCCCGCCAGCCGCTCCCTGCGCCGCGCTGCCCTTCCCTCTCCATCCATCTCCTCCTCCACAACAGCCTTCGCTGGAGCACTTGGAAAGGGACAGCCCAAAGCAAAACCAGAGACAGAGCTCTGCAACAGGCGCGTTTCAACTCAAATACAGACTAAATCTCTTTAAAACATGCTCTCTTCCATAATTATTTCTTTGAAATTCAGGGTACATGTTTTCTCTTTTCTGTCACAGCTTTGGCAGATGAATGAGAAGACGGCAAACAGCTTGCACGCATTACACCAATATTTTTTAGTTATAGCTCCTTTCAAAGCCTTTCAATACACCCAGTGTTTGTTCCAGCAGTTCAGCAGCAGCTGCCCAGGGGAGCTCGGCAATCCTGCACAGCCCGACAGCCGGCAGGGCAGAGCAGCCTGGGGCACCCAGCCCTTTCCCGGGGCACCCAGCCCTTTCCCGGGGCAGCCCGACGGGGATGGAAACCCCCGTGCCCGCAGGAACATGCCCGGCTCAGACACAGCACCTCATCCATCACACAGCCCATCACGCCGCCTCGCCGGGCTCCTTCCTGCACGGGGCATGGTTTGTTTTCACATATATCTACACACAAAGCGTATTTCAAGCTATCTGCGGCGACTTAGCAAAGAAGTTTCCAGAATACATCTTTGTGAGGTTAAACACAAGTGTGAGTACACTTACACAGTAATTACTACCAGCCCACAGGGACCCCAGAACACTGCAGCCTGTGCGGAGAAACTTCTTGCTGACTTAACTCATGCCTTCCTTAAAAACCCCAACAGCCTGTGAACTCAGTCCAGGGCATGAATCCAAACCCTCTGAACACGAAAAACTTTGAAAGCGGATCTTTATGAATTAACAACCAAAAAAATAAAGCGTGGAGAATGCTGTAGCACCGGGAAAAGCGGCTGGAACAGCGCTGAGTTTGAGGAGAGTGCCTTTGGGTGTATATAGATTAATATGAAGCCAGAAAGAGCCCGAGCGCTGGTAGCGCCGGCCCGGCCCCGGGTACCACCCGCCGCATCCCCGCCGCCCATCACCTGCGGCCGGTGCCCTCCCCGCTCCGCTGCCCCTCCGAGCTCACCCTGGAGATGGTCAGCGGGGCGCTGAAGTCTTTACCGCCCACCAAACGGAAGCCCCAGGGCGAAGGGCCGCGCAGGACCACCGAGTGGGACATAGCGGCGGCGGGGCGCTCCCTGCCCGCGGGCGGCTCCGGCTCCACTCGCGCTCCGAGCGCGGGGCCGGTCCCTCGCTCCCTCCTCCCCAGCTCAGCCCGCCCTCAAGGCGTGTCGGGGAGGCGGGACCTGCCCCTCCCGGCCCTCGTCGGGGGAGCTTCAGAGCGATTTCCCCCTGAATCCTTTTACAAGTGGGGTTCGGAGCGACTGCTCACGAGTGTACGTTTGGTGTGGTCAGGGCCCCCGCCCACTGCGCTTTCATCCTCTGGAGTGGAAAGAAAATGATGTAATAGGTCGGTAAACGTGTAGTCACGACTGTTTTATTCATCACAATAAGTCTCTTGAAGAAGAAAAAAAGTTCAAGAAAATAGTCAGATTTCATGTAAAGCCACTTGGGAATCCTTCCTGGTTATTGCCTGGGCAAAAGATAAACCTCCGAGAAAATAATCACAGAATGATCCGGGGTGGGAGGGACGTGAGAGGTCATCTAGTTCCAGAGGCACTGCCACGGGCAGGGACACCTTCCACTGTCCCACGTTGCTCCTGCAACACATCCCTGTGTCCTTGCAGGGGTCTCTGGGCAGCACCCAGCACAGCAGAGCATCCCTGTGACTGCTGGAGCACCACGGAGATGTCCTTGCTGCCAGGGGTGAATAAAGGGATGACTTGCAGGCACAGAGCTTGGAGGTGGGGTGGGAGGCCAGCACAGCTGCTCAGCACATCCCCAGAAGCTGAGAAGAAATCTCAAAATGCCTGTAAAATCTACCTCTTTCCCTGAAAAGGGCTGGGCCGGAATATCCCACTTCAAAAAAGGGTCCTAACAAAGGGCTCATTGTTTGGAAGGTCCAGTTTCTGTGAGTTTGATTTATGTGCCATTTGCTGCAAAGTCTCTTTGCTGGTGACACGGGAAGGTTTGTGTGACTGTCTCACTGCTGTGCCCGTGTTACTGGGCTTTGCTCTGGGCCTGGGGGGAGCTGTAACTTTTAAACATGCTCCTGAGCTGTGCTGCAGCTTTGGGATTTAGCAACATGAATCCAGTGCTGTGTTACAAACCTGACACACAATGTACTTTGTTTGCCTGGCCAGAAAGGTGCCTGCAGAGGAGAGGTCCAGCTGCAGCCAGTACCAGCAGAGCTTTCCACTCCTCTTTGTTCCTCACAAGCATGTGGCTCCACCAAGAGAGGCTGCACAGGCTGACTTTTGTCTGGGTGATGAATCATACCTCCTCATTCCTGCGTGATATCACCCAGCCTGCAGCAGCCTGGGAGTAGGCTGGTCTGAGGTTTCCTTGCTTGTGTTAGAAAATCCACCCAGCCAAACAGCAAAATTCCTCTCACAGAGAGCTGGAGGACTGGTTGCTGTCCCGCTTCTCCTGCTCTCACTGTTTGGTGACAAAGAGAATTCCCTGAAGGACCGAGTTAAAGGCGAGCACAAGTGGGTGTGTCAGCATCAGCAGCTCCTTCCTCTTAGGAGGGAAAAGAAAAAATCCTTTCTGTGAAAGACACAAAGTTTGCTGGAAAATGGGAAGAATAAAACCAGAGCTATGGAAAAAAGAGAAGAAAAATCAAAACCTGCAGTTCTGTGGAGTCAAACATTTCCCACTGGCATTCAGTGGGGGTCTGTGCCCCTGTGGTTCTGAGCTGCACCATGCTGTGAGGGGCAGCTCTGCTGGGCAGCAAAGCATCAGGGGTTCAAAGTCACTTGCTGGCAGAGGCAATAGATGATCAAAACACAGAAATGCCCTCTATTAAAGTGTTCATTTCAAAAGCAGACAGGAAACTGCTGGCTCCAAGGCAATTTCTCTTCAAGGCTTTTTGAATGCTCAGCCCAGATCACCCCTCATGGAACTGACAGCTCATCGAAAACTTAACCCAAGCAAAACACAATTAGCCACACTGGTAAAAAGTGGTAGGTGTGCTGATTCCAAATGAGACTATATTCCAAAATGCATTACACTGAGTGAAGTGGAGGCAGTTTTACTCTGAATGAAACTGTCTGCAGTTGAATTGTTACTGATGGAAAGTGTCCACATGCAGAGCAGCCCTCAGGTTTCAGAACTGTGTCAGGAATTAATGTTGCACCCCTCTGTCATAGATGTTTTTTCCCAGGATTCAGGGAATGAGAACATTATCTAAAGAGCACCACAGGTCACAGATGCCTCATGTTCTCTCAGCTGCTCACACACCTTTTCACACTAAAGCCAACACAGCTCTGCAGCCTGCAAAGAACCCACTCAGCTCCCACTTCAGCCAACCAAAGTGGGCTCATAAATGTCTGGTTTTGTCTTTGAATCACAGAATCACAGAATGGCTTGGGTTGGGAGGGACCTCAAAGACCAAGCCATTCCAACTGCCTGCCATGGCCAGGGACACCCTCCAGGTTTCTCAGTAGGAATTTTTAGATTCTAAACTAATTGGATTTCTACTTCTGGCTGAGAAATCAACAGGACCAACAGCAGATGAGCTGAACCTTGCTGTGGGAGCTGAAATACAGGATCACCAACGTGCTCATTCTTCATCTGAGTGCTGAAACCCTACAGCAGGCTCTAACAGAGACCACACATTATTCAAAGAGAGGTCAAACATGTTCATGAATTCAATCTCATCGCTCCATTCACTTTATCTTTCCCCTCCCTGATATTTTCCTTGATGTTTGCTTCCAGTATTTTTCCACCCCAAAGCCCTTTGTTTCTTTTCCCAATGTTCCATTCTGGCTCCCCTTTGCCACCGGTGACACTCTCAGTTTCCTTCCTTTGTTATCACAGACCAGAGATATTCAGCTTTGTGTCCCATTTTGAGTGAGCGTTCAGGTTTTCCATCTGCCCCCTTCCCAATGTCTAGCAGAGGTCTGTGCTTATCCAGGAGTCCTGATAATGAGCCTCCAATGCTGTTTTTGAGCATCTGTCCATATGAGAGTGTTTTAAAGCATCATTGTGGCTTGATAGTTCTTCTCCAGGTCAGGAGATTTTCTTGCTCTATAAATATCTTCTTCTGGATATGGCTGTTTCTGCTTAGAGCCATTTCAGGAGGCTGAAGTCATCCATCCCTGGAAGTCAGACAGGGCTTGGAGCAATCTGTGGGAGCAAGTGGAAGGTGCCCCTGCCCGTGGCAGGGGTGGCACTGGGTGTTCTTTAGGGTCACTTCCAACCCAAACCGTGCTGTGGTTCTATGATTTAAAAGTAGCATCAAACCATCTGTTAACCTGTGTCTTGGCCTTCCCAGCAACCACATTCCTGTTAAAATTGTGTGTCAGATTCAGTGGCTCATGGTTTGTGTTTGAAAATCATTTGTCATGAATGCTCATTTGCACGTTCTAATGCTGGTTGCTCCTCTTCATATTTGTGATTGGAAACGGTCCCTGAAAGTGATGCTGATCACATGAATTCAAAATCCTGGTGGGAGTAAAGACTCCAAGCAATATTTCATGGCATTTGTGCAGTTTGTCCTCTCAGAGTACTTTTCCTTTCTTACATTAATCAGTAACCCTCGAATTTTTCATGTTCATTTCCGTTGTCCTTTCTGGTGCTTTCCTATCCTGATGGGATTCACATACAACAGATTCTTAACAGTTCCTGTTTGTACCTTTACTTAATAGTTAACAGATAAAAAATATTCAAAAAGCCAACATCCTGTGAAAACAGTTAAATTTGAAGCTCATTATTTGGATTAAGTCCAAGCAAATCTCAACCCCCTGGCAGCTTTAGCTGCAGGTTTCCAAAGGATTACTTAATTTATAAGCTTTGCAGGATCTCTCAGATCTGAGTTATTATTTTGGCTTTTGAAAGTTCCTTGGCAGATGCCCAAGTGTTGGGAACTGTCACTCTGAATTCTGTTTAATTCATTTGTTTGTCTAAATCATTTCTAAGAAGTTTATCTCATAGATCTAAGCATCCCACAGAGAAAAATCCAGCTGTGATAGAAATCATTAGGATAATGAAAGAAATCTTGTTGGTTCAGTAGAATTTCTTCTCTGTAATCACCTTCAGGTGGAGCAGCCAGCTGCCTCCCAAGGCTTTGGAGCTTTAAGGGATTGCTATGGAGAAAAACTGAAAGAGAATAGGTTTAGTTTAGGTATTAGGAAGAAATTCTTTATTGTAAGGATGGTGAGGCCCTGGCACAGGTTGCCCAGAGAAGCTGTGGCTGCCCCATCCCTGGAAGTGTCCAAGGCCAGGTTGGACGGGGCTTGGAGCAGCCTGGGCTGGTGGAAGCTGTCCCTGCCCATGGCAGGAATGAGGTGGCAATGAGATGAGCTTTGAGGTCCCTTCCAACCCATAATGTTCTGTGAGTCTATGAAAACTGTGTGCAAGAAGCTGCTCTGTGCATGGCCAGATCCATCTCTGATTCCCCTGAATGTTGTGCAGCAGGACCAGATTCACAGAAGGGACAAAGGCAAATCCTTTGCCTTTGTAAGATGAGCTCAGAGGGTAAACCACAGCAGGGCCTGACACAAAATGCAGTTTATTGTTCTGTTCTGGCAAATGTTCATGAGACAATTTTTACACATTATTCCGAGCCTTGCTCATCAGGGTACCAGTCATATACCAGAAATTCGTATGCTAAGCAGCAAGGATGGGTCTCTACCTCCCAAACACTGCAGACTAAACACAAGATAAGAGCCTGTGGATGGATTTCCCGAGGGGAACACCGGGAAGCAATGACACAGCGTGGCTGGCTCGCGCCGCAGCTCAGCAGCCTGTCCCTGATAACAGGCAGTGCTGCAGAAAGCTGTGGACAAGGACAAGGCTCACGTCAGGGCTCATGGAAAGGTCACTACATGTTCAAAACATTGCAAGCAAAACACTTTTTAAAAAAATATATTCCCCTCTTTCTATCAATGTTGCTGGAAAATGGGTTGGCTCCATGTTCATCCTATTCTTGGTTCCACTTTCCATCTCAGGAGTCAAAGCAAACAGATGCTTGTTAGGTCAGGTCTGACTTTACTCATGGCCTCAATCCCCAGGCTGAGACTAACCTGGTGATGAGCCTGGGCAGCACAGAGCAGGCAGGGGGGACTGTCCCTCCACCCTGCCACTCACTGCTGCTGCACCAGAGCAGATCCTTGGCCTTTTCATCTCACCTGTGCAGCTGCTGGCCTGGAATACCTGGACCAGAGGCAGGGAGCTGCTCTGTTTGCTTTGGGAGCACATGACCTCCTCCCCACGGGCTCAGCTGCTGCTGACAACAAGGGCAGGATTAACCCTGGCTCTTGCCCTGTGCGAGCTGTAACCTTTCTGTGGCACTGTGACCAAGGAGCAGCAGTTGAGAAAATAAAAAGAAATATTGGCATAATATTGTAAGCAGAAGATGAGATTACAAGTGATCTGCTTTTTCTGTAAGGCTAATTGTTCCCATTATGGGATTAAACTGATTGATTTCCCGTCAGAAATGCTGCCTGGAAGAACAAAGTCGAAACCTCTGGTCTGGTGTGAGTCACTTCACTGAGCAGCTAAACACTGAGATTTTTGTTGGCTTTTTTCTTGGGAAATCATGACAGATGGCAGCTGTTGGTCTATTCTGCAAACGAATTTGGCACATTTTTAGTATCATTATTTCACACAGTAGAGTCCAAGTGATTGTACCTATCCAGCAGAGGAGCTCCCCAGCCTTTCTTGGGGATTTCAGTATTTATCACCCTCACTCTTGACCCTGTTTATAGTGATGCTTCCTTTTTTGGGTGTTGTACAGCTCCAGAATGCAGACAACTGGAGAAAATTAAGCTGAATGTTCCCAATTTATGCAGGTCAAGGAAAGTTTGCCTTTTATCGTTCAGAGATAAGTACGACAAACTAACCCTTTTTGAAAGGCTGAGTTCCACATATGCTGCCTTTAACACTCAGTGATCACAGTGATTCTGTAGGTGGGTTTCAGAGCACCTTTCCCCTTCATTTTTTGATTACTGTACAGAAACAAATAGCCTAAGCCTTCTTCTCTCTACTAGGGCTTGCAGGCCAGAATTAAGATACTTTGGTGTCCAAATCCTGCCATTTCTGGGACTGAATCTCATGGGCACCGAGACCAAAAGCAGGCAAATAACATGCAAATATAATGTTAAAGATTACCCTAACAATTCAAGATTGGTCTTCTGAATTACTATGTCTCTTGTCTTTGTTCTCTCTTAATATTCCCAAAGTTGGCACTTGTGCACCCAGATTACACCAATGTAACAGCACAGATTCCAACCCTGATTATGGGCAGTGACTTTACTGAGTAGGCAAAAAAATCAATGTGATTGCCAATATTTGTATTCTAACACATAAGCAGGAATTCATAACTGCTTGCAGGAATGTAACACATCAACCTCCTTAAACAGCCATATCCTGTTTCTTTTGTTTCCCTTTCTGCCTTTGCAGTGACTGTTGCTACAACACCATCCATCACTGCTCCTTTCATCTGTCAGGCCCTCCAGCCGCCTGCCTGCTCTCTGTACCTGCCCCCTCAGGTCTGAGCTGGCTGGATTTCCCCCATGTTTCAGGGTGTAGGTTCCCCTCCTTTGGAGCTGGGTGAGGAGGTGATCCCCTCCTGTTCCCCTCCCGGACCTGCTCGGCTGGTTGCATCAACAGGCTTCAGTCAAGCGGGATGAGTTTTAACAGGTTTTGTCACAGGGTGTTTGAGCTGGACCTCAAAGGGTGGTTTAATGACCATGTCTAGGCTGAGACTGAGAACAGGGTGGCTGCAGTCAGAGGACAACACACATCCACATCCCTGCTTGGAGAATTTCAAGCACATCTTTTCTCTGGCATTACTGGCCTCCCAACACAGAATTGTGTGGCTGATCAGCTGCAGGCTCCTGCCACTGAAGATGCTCCTCTGATCTCTCCAGAACATTGCCCCAGGATATCTTCTGGAGCATATTCCTTGAAGAAACTGATTGTGCACAAATGGTAGTTTAATTTTCTTTTTTCCCTCACTCCAAGCATGCAGTTACTGGGACGTGGAAAAGCTGAGCCTGAAATAAACATTTAAAGTATTTTGAAGGATTTGTCATTACTCAGAGAAATAGGTCTGACATTCACTGGAGTGCAAGGAAGTGGAGAGAACGAAATGGTTACTCAGAAACTTCACTGGCCGGGCCAAAGTTCTGCCTTGGGCTGCATCTGGGCAACTCATTTAGGCTGAGAGAGCTGTGTCACAGGATTGGAGGAGAATTTGCCCTCAGAGTTTAAATAACATGAATGATATTTAAGAACCTGCAAGGCTGTTAGGTGATATTGTACAAAACCTTATAGAACAGCACTGAAAACTTCAACCCCAGATTCAGTGATGTCAATAGAAAAGCTCCCAGCACTGGTGGTGGGAATGTCGATTCAATGAGCAGCTTGACCACCATGCCAAGTGTGCAGTGGGCATGAGGATAACCAGGGATTCCACCTAAAAAAGAGGTCTCACTGTTTCTTTTTTAACACATACCTGCTACATTCTTTGGCTTTTTCTGCCTTTTTTAGGAAAGAATATGACTTGACTATGGAATAAAATGCTTTACATCTGAAAAAATAATAAAAATCACTTAAAATCCAAGGAGCATGGAAAGCAAATGTTATTAACATTGAAGTATTTGTCTGCTTCAAGCACAGTATTCCATTATGATAATGAATCTATGTCTGTACCTTAATTTATTATTAAAAAATTAGCTCCCATCTGCTTTTCTAACCAAGGCATTTAAGGGCCTTCCACAAACATTAGCTCCAAATTTGTCCTTGGCATCAAGTGGGTAGATAACCAATTCCAATGCAGTCATGCTAGAAATTGTACCCAATATTCTACCACTTTCCTGTAGTTTAAGTAAAAGATGGATGTGTCTGAAAGACCCATGAGGGACTGAGTGTCCTCTTCTGTCCCACCAGTGGTCCTGAAGTCCATCTGGATGCACCATCAGTGAGCAGGAGAAGTTAATAGTATTCCACACAAAATATTTCCCCTATTAAAGATACCACAGAAAATAACACTTGGTTGCCAAAGACTATGATACTTTATGAATGTTTAGGCATGCAAGGTGAGGTGTCACAAGATCAAACAGATCTGGGCAGGAAGGATGAATCCTTCAGCCTTTTTAATTCCTCCATGTCTCCTTGAAGATTTAATGTGGGTTTTTTTGGTTGGCTTTAAATCTTCACAGTACTCCAGAGCTCATTATTTTTTTCTCAGCAACCCCAAGGTCAATCTGTGGATGGTTCTGCTGGGCCTGGCCAGCGGGTGCCCATTCCTGTGCCATGGCCTCAGCCTGCCTTTTCCCAGGAAAACCTCACCAGGCCCAAGTTCCATTGTTTTCTTTAGTTCACCACAAGAACCATTCATTGCTTCCTTCAATATCTTCATTTCAGCACTACTTTTAAAACCATTAGTGTCACTGCTGAGGGAGAGAGAATACAAATACTTGGCCCAGGTGGATATTTACTTTTCTGTTTTCATGGATGTGGAGTCAGTTGTGCCTGTTTGGAATGTCTCAGGAGAAGCATGAATAGTTTAAACATGTGTTCAAGGAAGCTTTTTAGTTTATGGGTCCCCAGGTATTTTTCCAAGTTGTGCTTTTGTAGAATTTCTTGAATAGGTGTACTATTGTTCTTCTAAAAGAGACTGAAAAATAATTTGGGACAGAAGGAGTATCCTCGAGCACACTTTGCAGAGGAGGGGAAATGGCTGAGTTAGTGCTGGGGGCAGCCCAGGGTGGCTCCAGCCCCTCACCTGCCTGGCTCCCTGGGAAGGCACAGGCCAGAAACTGCAGCCACAAGGGTCATCCCACCAGCACAGGGGCAGGTTAGACTGGGCAGTGAGAAGAAACTCTTCCCTGTGAGAGGGGGAAGGCCCTGGCACAGGTTACCCAGAGAAGCTGTGGCTGCCCCATCCCTGGAAGTGTCCAAGACCAGGTTGGATGGGGCTTGGAGCAGCCTGGGCTGGTGGAAGGTGTCCCTGCCCACGGCAGGGGTGTTGGACTAGACAGACTTTCAGGTCCCTTCCAACCCAAACCATTCCATGATTTTATGAAGGAGAGCTGTAGAATGCTTTTGAAATGCCACAGAAACCTCGAGCATCTCGATGACTCCTAAACTGAAGCTGGGATGGAGCAGGCACGTAGCTGAGTTAACAGCAGAGAGGCTTCTCTGCATCCTGCAGTCACTGAGCATCAACTGCTGATGACTCATTTGGAAATGATTTGTTGGCAGCTTCTCCCCAGCCAGCACTCAGCCTCCATCCCACTGCTCCCACAGACCCCCTGGCTGCACACGCTGTTTCCATGATGTCGGGCAGGGATGAAATCCAGCTGACAACAATGGATACCAGGGGAAAAAGTCCCTAAGAGTTTCTGATTCTGGGAGGGATTGGACAACGGAAACAGTGGAAATCCCTTTGCTGAACTTGGCAAAAAATGTTTGGACAGTGCTGTTCAGGAAAATATTCTTCACTGAGTGACTGATGCAGCTTATTAGGTTTTTTCTCCATTTTTTGACTATGAGGACAGAAATAATGAGTAAGAGGCCCTTGCAGCCAGTGTCCAGCTCAACAGTTACAACATGCTGAGGGAAGCACGCTTTTTCTTTCCCTTTGGACAACCAAACCTGGTATTTTTAGTCCTGACAGTTTTCTCCTCTGTGATGATGTAAGGTTCCTGTTAGCTCATCACATTGGGTCGCCCACTGTAAAAAGCTGAAGAGAGACCAAACTGCACATCCCATCATGTCTGAGCCTGGGCCCGAGGCAGGGGGAGACCTTTGGCTGCTGAATCAATCGCACCCAAGCAGAGGAGCAGGCAGGACACAGAACCCAAACAAACCACAGAGCCTGATTCTGGTCTGAACTGAGCTCCTGTTAATGTAGCTCCATTTATGGAGTTATTTGATGTTAGACAGAATATTAAGCTTCTTTATGGCTGCTTCATTTGAGAGGAAATATGTGATGACCTAAACAAATACCAAAATCCACAAATTACAGCCAGGTGGCAAATTTATTGTTCGTGTTTTTAGAAGCCTTTTTTATATAATCCTCTTCATGGGCAGCTGATCAGCGAGGTTGGATCCCTGGCTGGTGTCAGGCAGGGCAGTTGTGTCCAGTGCCATCTCTGCTGCTTTGTGCCAACTAACAGTTCACCTCAAGTATTTTCATGTTCTGGTGTTCAAGACCAGGTTGGAGGGGCCTTGGAGCAACCTGACCTAGTAGAAGGTGCCACTGCTCATGGCAGTGGGTTGGAATGATACGAGCTTTAAAGTTCCTTCCCACCCAAACCATTCCATGACTCTATGATTCTCTGTAGCTGGAGATCTCCCCTTCTCCCAGTTCCCACTCCCAGTGTTGTGTAACTCTGCTATAAAGCGTTATCAGGAGGGGTTTTTCTGTCTCCTGTTTTTTCCTCTCACAGGCAGTTAAATCACATTCACCTCAAACTTTCTATGCAAGAAATTAAAGTAATTTCCTTTGAACATTCAAACGAGGCTTGCTGGTTTATAAAGAAATCTGGTTCTCTTCCATCGCCCTTCCGAGGCACTTCCTCCACATTCCTGGCTGCCGTGTCAGTAGGAAATGCAGGTGCCTCAACCTTTGGCTGCTGGCACCCAGCACCGTGGGAGAGCACAAGTGTGAAGTGCTGTGCCTTCCCAGCATGGAAAGTTTACAGCTTCTAATTAGAGATGCTAAGCACTCTCAACAAATATATTAATGTTTTCCTACAGATCTATAAAACATAGAGGGTCGATGCACCGTGAGCCAACGTCGCCCTGGGGACGTAACAAATGGCTGCTGTGCCCTGCTGTGCATGGGGACACTTCTGTGTTGGCCATGTGGCCCCTCCTTGGCTGACCTGTTCACTGAAAGCAGCAGGGTATTTTAGGTGGATGTACACAGACAGACACAGTTCCAGGTGGTATGTCCTGCACAGACGTCCCCAGATAGTTTTGGGGAGTAGAAAAGACCTTGCTGTCCCTTTGGAGGTGCCTGAGAGGGAAGTTTCTGAGTGAGGCTGGAGCCTAAATGGGATTTACTGTTGCTGAATGCACTGAGGGGCCCCTAAAGACTTTGTGCCTTGGCTCCACTCCAACCCACGTGAGCATTCCCGTCAGTGTGGCTTTTCAGAGCAGGCCAGGAGAAGGAATGGACTGCTTGCGATATTTCCCAGGCATTTGCTTTATAGTCACTGAAGACAAAGTGTATTTGGTTTCTAATGAAACAGGGATGTTTCTCAGCACAATGAAGTTCTTGCCCCTGTTTTGCTTTTTGTAGCCCAGCCTTACGTGACATATAAAACCACCCCATTTGTTTTCCATTGCCTGGGAGTAAATTTCCCAGTAAGACCACCACTGAGCAGATCCTATCACGGGGGCCAGCCCTGCTCCCACACTCCTGCCTCCTTGTCTCCCTGGACCCCCAGCCCTGGCTTATCTTGCTGCAGAGCATTAGGAGTGGGGTGATGCTGGCTGCATTCACAGAGTGTCCATCCCATGCAGGCACAGCACACACGTCCTGACATGGTGTATCCCATAGCCCCAGCTCTGTCAGGGATGTGTCACTCTTATGCCACAGCACGTGTCTAGTCCTAATTTCCACAGGCCTTTTTCAGTCAGATACGCCCCATAGTCCATCCCTCAGTACAGCTGGATGTGTAAGTGCCTGTAACCTTTCTGGGTGAGTGCAAATGCATTTGCTTTGTTCAGAATGGTGCTTAGTCTCCTCCAGAAGCAGAACACACCTACATCATAAACCAGGGCCATAATAAATGGTCAATCTTTCAAATATGGTGAATAAAATCCTGGGGTGGATGTGAGTGGGGTACTATAGTTTGGGCCTTTTAGGGTAAGCAGGTGTTTTTGTGGCAATAGTTCCTGTTTCTATGTGTGAGAGAGCTGGGGTTGTTCACCTTGGAGAAGAGAAGGCTCCAGGGAAAGCTCATTGTGGGCTTACAGCACTTAAAGGGTGTTTATGAACAAGAGGTAGTGACTTTTTACACAGGCTGCCCCATCCCTGGAAGTGTCCAAGGCCAGGTTGAAGAGGGCTTGAAGCAACCTGGGATAGTGGGAGGTGTCCCTGCCCTTGGTAGGTGGGGTGGAACTGGATGAGTTTTAAGGTCCTGCCTTAAACCATTCTGTGGTTCAGTGACTGCCCATCTGTGGGTCTGATGGTGGAGCTGTAGGGAGTGTTTTGTCACAGCTCTGTGGCCCCTGGTGTGTCCCTCTGAGCCAGCTGCAGTCCTGACCTGTCTTCCTGCCCTCTGGGGGAGTCACTCCAGCCAGCAGAGAGCTTGTCCCAGGTAGGAATTGCTATGTCTCCCTCTCTGGTGTCTCCAGGGCTAATGGATGGAGACTGGAAATCTTGCTGTGAGATGGAGAGAAGGAAGAACTGTTTTCCAGGTTGCAAAGCTGAGATGTGCAGAAGTGAGCTGATAGAGGCCTTTGGGAACAAAAGCATGGTCCATGTCTTTTAAATTGCAATCCCATGTATTCATACAAACCCACCCTTCCTGCTCCCTCCCTCCAGCAGCAGCTGTGCCTCAGGGGGCCAGCAGCACTCCAGAGGAGCAG
Source organism: Pachyramphus minor (assembly GCA_013397135.1). Taxonomy (NCBI): domain Eukaryota; kingdom Metazoa; phylum Chordata; class Aves; order Passeriformes; family Tyrannidae; genus Pachyramphus; species Pachyramphus minor. The sequence goes on along the minus strand of VYXB01008446.1, from coordinate 1,234,025 downwards.
CAGAAGCCAGCCCAGGGGGGCCACGCCTGGAGAGGATGGAGGCTCCTCTTGGTGCTTGCTGCTCTCCCAGCTGGGTATTTCCAAAGCACACAGAGAATCCAGCACTCCAGGATGGATGTTTTCCACACAAATCCTGCTTACCAGAGCCTACGGGCTGCTCTGGGTCTCCATTTCCTTCGCTGTCTGGAAGTCACGTTAGGAGCACCTGCTTCTCTTCATGGGCAATAACTAACACAGTCCCATATTTCTGCTGCATTTAACGAAGGAATTACTCCCTACAGGACTGAGTACAAAATTCCTGTGTTGTTAGAGATGTGCCAACATTTTATTCACAAATCTTTGGTTCCCACTGAAGTGAGTGGAAAGATGGCTTTTAACTTGCTATGGCTGTGCTGGGGCCCTAAACTGAGTTCATTTCAGGATAACCCCCAAGGAAACCTGTTGTTTTCTGAATATGGAAGAAATCATATATTCCACTTGCTGCAATTGCCAAGGAAAAAATATAAAGATTTTTTTTTTTGCTTTAGGCTTTTTGCTTTTATGCTCTAGGACCAGGTGCTCACCAATGCACATAGCTGGTCTACACTGTTGGTGTAGTGCTATCATTAATAACAACCTGACCAGAAAAATGAATTTGATCCTTTTAAGAAAATGTGTTACACAACTCTCTACATGTCTTGTGCATCTTGCTCTTTATTTACTTATTCCTTGAGCCCAACCCGCAAATGTTTTCCTTTTTTCCTGTGTGACTGTAACAAAGAGGGATGTTACAAATCAGGCTGCAGAGTTTTGGTAGTCAGAGTCTGTTTTTACAGCAGAAGACGAGCCAGGGTTACTCCTGGGGTTGTTTATATGGAATCCTGTTAATTAATTGCCGAGGGTTTACATCCCTTGGTTGTTATTGGGCTGTGCTCACCCTGGCTAAACACAGTTTATTTTCAGCTGCTGCCTTCTCCTTCCCTTCCAGCTGTTCATGTCGCTGTGTCCCAGCATGAAAGGCATGGAGGAGTTTTAGCCAGACCTCCACATTCCTGTCACCACCTTCACGGTGGTTGCAGCTGTGAGTCCTGGCTCGGGAGAACAACCCCGGGAGGCTGGAGCTGACCTCGGCTGCTCAAGCCTGAGGAGCAGCACAGGGAGCAGCCCCTCCACTGCCCTTCCCTGTGGCTGGAAAGTGCCCATGGAATTAGTCATTCCCAGCTCCTGAGAGCCGCCCACTCAGCCTCTCTCCTTGCTTTAGTCTGGAGAGCACCTCTGCTAATGAAGCTTTGCCAATTTGTCTCAGCCAAGCTGCCGGCCCCACGCGTTGACTCATTGCTAATTATTTATTTGAGGAAATCAGCAGTCGTTCTCAAATGTGGACTTTTACTGGCACAGACAACACAGGAGTCTGGATTCTCAAGTGTAGCCATTTCAGACATGGCAGAGAGGATAGACAAGGACCATGGTCAAGGAGGATGTCCTTCTGCATGGAAAACAAGCAGGTTCCTTAAAGGAGCCTGGTGGGTGCACCAATGAGGATGGGCTGTCCTCTGGGGAGGGCAGAGGTGCAGGGGGCCCCAGTGAGAGAACCTGTCCTCATTTGTCACCAGTCCCCTCCGGGGTTGCCATCCTTGTCTGAATGGAGTTTGCTGGCTCTGCTGCAAACAGCTGCACACAGCTGGGCTGCTCCGTGCTGTGCTGAGGGCAGGGGCTGGAGCAGATCACAGCCCCTGGCCTTGCCTGCTCCTCCCTCCTCCTGTGGGACATGGGGCTTCCTCCTCACAAGGGCCATGGAATGGTAAAACCCAATTTGTTCCAACCCCTGCCATGGACAGGGGCACCTTCCACCAGTCCAGGCTGCTCCAAGCCCCATCCAACCTGGCCTTGGACACTTCCAGGGATGGGGCAGCCACAGCTTCTCTGGGCAACCTGTGCCAGGGCCTCCCCACCCTCACAGAGAAGGATCTTTTCCCAACATCTAATCTAAACCCACCCTCCCTCAGTTTGAAGCCTGCCCCCCTTGTTCTGTCACTCCAGGCCCTTTTCCAAAGTCCCTCTCCAGCTCTCTTGGAGCTGCTTTAGGCACTGGAACAGTGCACCCTGGTAATTCCCAGCAGCCCTCCTTGGGGCTTCTCCTTGCTTTGTTTTCCAAACTTCTCTTTGATAAATTGAGGAGAATTTACAGAGACAGAAATGCACTTGACTCTAACTCCAGGCAACGTGATGCAAACTCAGGAGCACTGGGACCTTGTTTCTGGTCTCTGAGATGGACAGCAGATGTGAGCAGGAACTTCAAGCTCTCCTGATAATTTAGTGTAATAATGATGTTAGCAAGAACCAAATTGCTAACTTGATTGTGAATGAAAATGATCACCCTGCCAGAGCACTGCCATGAAAACTCTAAGAGCAATGAAAACAGACTGGTCTGGAATGAAACCCACTCATTGTATCAGAATGACCATAACATGTTGTCCGTATTCATTGCCAAGTATGTTGGCCTTTGGGTTATTTGACAAAATATGGCCTCAGCTGCTCTCTGCTGCTTGGCACCGTGTCAGGAGACCAAGGAAAACAGGGAATCCCTCCTATTCCATGGGCTTTTAGAAAGGTGGTGAAAAAAAAGGAAAGAAAGTCAGCATAGGATATTTTTTTACAATAGTACTAATTATGCAAGTAATTTGATGGATTTTGTGTGATTTTTGTTTCCTGGCCACGAAAGGGATTTTTTTTGTGGGGAAGAGTGTTCATAAAGCCTCTTTGGTATTTATCCCTTTGACCTCTGCATTACCCCAGCTGTGGCTGGGATGACAGATGCACTCAGAGTTGTGAGGTTAAAAGGAAAAGTGACTCATCTAATACGAAATCCCCGGGAAAAAATCCCTTCAGATGGAGAGAGGTGTTAGACCAGCAGCTGAATTTTGGCCACTCACTGGGCTGACCTAGTGCTGTGCATCCAGGGCTGTTTTGGGGTGGACTTTCTGGACTAAGTCCTTAGAAGCACAGGTGCTCACTTCTGTTTGGAAGAGGTGAGGGGCAAATAAATCCCCAGCTGCAGGAGTCCTGCTGGGACACACAGCAGAGCATGGGAGAAGAAGCAGAGCTTGATGTGAGAGCACCAAAGGAACCCTTCTGCTGTGCCTGCTGGGGGAGAGGCCCCAGCTGGTGAGGACATGAGTCATGCAAGCTGGTCCTTTTTAGGGCAGACACATGAAGTAAATGGTCTTTGACAGCCTTTCATTGACAGTTCCACTTTTTGGCACTCTGGCCATGATCTCTCAGTTTCTGTGGTTTGTAGCTAATGATTGAAATCATGCTTTTCCTGTGCTTTTGGCTTTAAAAAATCCTACCTTTATTTTTAGGGATCAAGAGTGGCATTTACAACTGTGTCTGTGTAAATCAGTTTTACTATAACCTCTGTGAGGACAGCTTCATCCTCTGGGTCACAGTCCTGTGCTGGGGGTATGTCATTTAATAACACATCCACAAAGATTCCTGTGGTGGAGGGAGCAGCTTGAACTACAGAACTATCCCAGGACAGGTATTCAGCACTTTTGATGCTGTACATGAACAGACTGAAAACAGAAGTGTGACAGCAGAGCTGACCACCATCACTTACATCTGGTTTACACCCTTTAATCCACTGGTTTTGGTGCTCTTTCCCAATGTCAGGAAGTTCTCAGCTGCCTGAGCAGCCTGGGTGAATTTGGGCTTTGGCATCACTGCATGAGAAGCCATGTGGCTTCTCTGCCTGTCCACCCAACTTGTTGGGATGTTACCACCATATTCTGGCTTTCTCTAAAGCTGACCCTTCAGTTTGTTTCTCTGCTTTGCTCCAAGACTGCCAGAATTCTTGCCTGCCCACAAGCTTGGATCCCCTGGTCAGTCACAGAGCCCTCTGTCCTGGGGAGAGGGGAAATTGCATGATTATATGGAAAATACCAATAATGTTGTCGAGTTTTGTTGCCATGGGAACAGGAGCTTGAACCAGAGTTGCAGCACATGGGAGGGCGGAAGGCTGCCTGTTGAGAAGGATGCCCAGAATTCTGTCTTTAAACAATGACATGGAAAAGGAATGAGACATGAAAGGCCAAGAACTGCTCTGCACGTTAGTCTTCTGTTTCTTTTGACCTTTAGCTATAAATTGTCCCTCTTATGACTGTCTCATAATATAATCTTATATTGTACGTGATTTTTCATGTGCTTGCACTAATAAATGAGCCAATGTATTCCCCTTTCTCTCTCTCTGTGACTTTCTGTGAGTACAATACTTCATCAAGAAATGAAAGATTCTATTTGCCTCCAGCTCACATAAATATCTTGTGTTAACATACTAATGCACAAGTGTCTGCAGTCTGCACCCAGATGTTAGCCATGATGGCTTTTCATCTTTCAGTCTGATCACTGGTTGTTTTTATTCAGGAATGAGTAGGATTCAAAGAGGAGCTGAATAGTTCTGTGGTTAGTGAGCACATCTGGAGCTATAAAAAGGCCAAGTCACAGAGGAGTAGGAAGGTCAAACTGCACCATCCATGTCCTGCAGACAGCAGGACTGTGCCGAGCTCCCCAGTGCTCTACAGATACTTTTAACAACCAGGGTTGGTTCCCACCAGTGCCAGCAGAACTGAGCTCAGTGTCACACCCAGCTCCAGATCCAACGTCCTCTGTCCCCAAATCCTTTTCCACCACTGGGGTTCACCCTCTGCTGACTGGTCTGATGTGGTTGGAAGCAGACTATGGACTTCAGCAGCTTTGCAGCGAGGACATGGTGAGGAGCCAGTTCCCATCATTTCTTTCTTGGGGCATTTCCACCTGCACAAGTGAGAGGCAGGAGAGTGCAGGGCCTTGATGCTCCAGTTCAGTGCCATCCCTGCTGTGCCAAGGCACAGAAAACACCCACCAAGGGGTGGGCTCCCAACAAGGCCCCAGGTGCACGCTCAAAATGACTATTTCTTCAGAGCTGGTGGGAATTTGGTCTTTTTCTGACCTACAGCACACACACCTGTGATGTATCACCGCAGTGCACAGCCGAGTGCCGCACCCCTGCAGCAGGAGGAACCCGCAGCTCTGCAGCAGGAGCTGTGTCCAAGGCAGGGTGGGGCCATCACACCACAGCTCCCTGGGTTTTGAGCTGGAGGCCCGTGGCACAGCGCTGGGCAAGGCCTGGCCCAGCTGAGCCAGGCTTGTCGGCTGGGCCAGGCCCAGGGAGCAGGTTGTGCCCGGGCTGTCAGGCCTGCCCGCCTTAGGCAGCGTCACAGCCGCAGGACACTGCCCAGAGTTTTGAGAATGCCTTTACAAAATTGTGTAGGGAGGTTGTTTTAAACATACTGCCCAGCTGACAGGAGTGTCTGCTCAGGACTGGCTGCATTCCTGCTGTATTTTTAACCTGTTCGTTGCCCTTTGCACTGTGTGCCTGTGTTAGCTTTCAGGAGCTGGGTTAAATTTCTTTTTCACTTTGTCTCTCAAGGTTTTCAGCCCCAGCTGCTCTATCCTCTCCTAGGGGGTGGAGGTTACATGCAGAGTTTGTGTTTCAGGCTCTGCTTGTGTTGAGCAAGTGGCTGATGGTGGTCATGCTCCAGGAGGGGAGGGAAGGTCTGACCCAGAGCAGGGGGCAGTGGGTCCCCCAGGCTCAGCCATGCTCCAGGGTGCACACATAGGGTTTGCAGGAAACCCCATTTGTTCTCCCTTTGCGTGATTTCTCTCTGCTTCCTTTGTACCCTCCTCCCACATCCAACCCCAAATCAAGGCCAGGAGGAGAAGGGAGAGGAGCTGGTGGTCAGTTCGCAGCCAAAAGAGGGACGGAGATGCAGGGGAATGTCCAGGCAGTAATAGGATGAACTTTGGTGTCTATTCACTTTGCCTTTCTTGAGAAAGTGTCTCTAAGACAACAAAAATAAATAGTCCTGCTGTGTCTCAATTGCTCTTTCAGCCAGCAGTCTGTGATGCAACTCCTGGCTGGCTGGTGTGAGGTCAGACACAGAGCAGCTAACTGACTTCCTGCTCACCTGAATTCCCACCCACAAAGTAACTATGCCAATTTAAGTAAATTATTTTAGAAAGAGGCTCTTTCAAGCCACACAGTTTCTCTAGGTCCCTGGGGAGTGAGTGCCAAAGGGGAGCTCATTCTTTCCTGCTCATTGTTTGCCAGCCACCCTGTCAAATTGGTAACAAAGGCTGCATTTAGCAGGATCTGTGGCAGCAGCTGATGCCATCCAGATATCGCTCTGCTTGTGCCAGTGAGTCACAGAAGCTGTCACAAACTTCCCTCCCTTCATGGCCAGCAGATTTCCCTTTCAGCTGAATCATATTAATCCAAAAATAATACTGTCAAGATCAAGAGAGAGTAACCCTGGCATTACCCATGAGGATGGCTGAATTGATTACTGGTCCCACCAATTCTGTGTTTCACTGTCAAGCTGCTGAGTCAATCACTGGCCTGTATTTCTGTATGTTTAATGTTTTTAAGGATAGAACCAAGATCCTCAGGTTTTACAGAACACTGTTCCATTCTCCTGCTTTAAAATAAGCATGGCACACATCCTAAACGCAAAAAAATACCTATTGCTTTCCAGTTGGGCTATGACAGAACTGTTGGAACTGTTAAACCTGCTTTCTGAATTTTGGACCAGTTACTTTGTTAGTACCCGACTACATATGGCAGATGCTGGAAATGTTAAAAATGCTCAGTGTAACCTGTAGTGAAATATACTACTTACATGTGTGGCCACAACATGTTGGCAGAACGTGAATTTTTATTTTGGTGTGATGTGAGGTAACAAACACTTGAGTATTATCCAGTTCTGCTTCCTTGGCCAGCCAAGGCTCTTCCCTTCGAGGGTAATCACTGTTTTACCACAGCCACGTGGAGCCAGCACAGCTACCGGGGGGAATGGATTTATCCTGAGCACCTACAGCAAGGAAAGTGTTCGTTATTTCAATGTTAAGCTGCAGCTGTGGAGGCTTTTCGGCTGGAAATGGATGCACTGGACTGTAGGGCTGGAGAAGGCATCCAGCCCCTCACATCCAGCCCCTCACGCAGCTCCAGAGGGTGAATGGTCGGGCTGATCCCGAGTGTGGCTGTCCCGGATCCGGGCTCGGCGTGCTCCCTCCCGGCAGCTCCGGGAATCGCAGCAAGGGGAGGGCGGGGAGACGAGGATCAGGAACCCTATTTAATGCTGCCCAAGGAATAAAGCGGTGTGTTCCCGCTGGGAGAGGGAGGTGGGCCTGGGGGAGAACAGCTCTGACACCTTCCTGCAGGGAAGGGACGCAGCTGGAGCCCTTGGTGAGGATAATTCCCAGGAGTGCCAGGGGAGCTGGGTGGCAGCACAGGGTGAGGATAATTCCCAGGAGTGCCGGGGGAGCTGGGTGGCAGCACAGGGTGAGGATAATTCCCAGGAGTGCCAGGGGAGCTGGGTGGCAGCACAGGGCCAACGCTGTGCCAGTCTCACGTTAGAAACCCCAGGGCTGCCCTGAGAAATAAGCTCCTGTGAAATGAGCAGGTAATCCTGCTGCAGTGAGGCATGACAAGTCACTTTGCACCACTGAGCAGCTCTAAGTTCAACAAGTGATGGGACAATGCCCTCAGACACTTGATGGGATTGTTGGGGTGTTCTGTGCAGGGTCAGGAGTTGGACTCGATCATCCTTGTGGGTCCCATCCAGCTCAGGAACCCTCTATGATTCTAAGGGACCTTCCCAAGAGCCCAAGAGTGTCCTTTAGTTTCCTGCAGCAAAATGATCCCTGAGAGTGATGTGAAAGGGCAGCTCCAGGCATGTGAGGCCCTGCTGGGAGCTGGGCAGCCGTGGCCACATTCCCGGGCTGCCCTTGGCTGCCCACGGGCAGGGTGTGCACTGGGGTGTAAAACCACGGCAGCAGAGCTGTGCCACGGGCTGTATCCCTCCAGACAACTGAACACAAAATCTGCCTTTGCCCAGGGTGAGTCATTTCACTTTTGGCTTCTCAAAATCATTACAGGGACAGCTCGTTAGGCCACAACAGCAGGGTTGGACCCACAGCTAATTAAAAAGAGCTTCATCTCTTGGGGCCTGAAACTTTGCTACTTAAAGAGTCTTTCTCCTGAAATTATTAGGGGTTTGTAATTTGTGAGAGCTGAAGATTTGTCTGTAGGGCCAAAATTATTTACCTTGTTAGTTATCTCTGTCACACCTGTACATGCAATATAAGCCAGATTGAGCAGACTGAAAAGGTGAATATGGATTTATTTTGGGGTCTTTTTGAACTAGAAATGAGAAAATGTAATTGAATTTTCTTCTGAAGTTCCATCTGGCTCTAGACAAGTAAAAAAGCCAAGGGACACTTTTTATGTTTACAGAAGGTATTGTTATTGGCCTTTTGCTTGTATTAATACATATTTTCCAAACATACCATTTTTCTTCTTCAAACATGGAGCTTTAAGTCTTCATTAACCAGAATAACTCAGCTCAGTAATTAGTAAATAGAGCTGAAGACATATTTAACAAAGAGCAGTCTAGGAAGTAAAACCACACAGTTATAGCATTGCAATTATACCAGGAGTTATGAAAATGCCTACAAAGAACCCTCAAGTGTGTTCAAATGTCAGAAGTTGTTAAATGCATATACCTTTTCCAGACATGCAATTGCATTTCTTGAAGTCACATTTTAAATCTGTTGCCTGTCTACTTCTTTCATTCCTCTTCTTGTTGATGATTTTCTAATGTAAGGAAAGAACACAGCCCATCCTGCTTTAAGCTCTGGGGTTTATTCAAATGTGCTTAGTAAATGAGGAGCTGAGTGGTGCTTCCCTACATGCTATTTACTGCAGAACCAGTCGTTGTGGGAGAAACCTCTGCCTCCTGCACTTCCCTGGATCACACCAGAAATGAACTGATTTGTGTGTCCTATCACAGGCAAAGGAAAAGTGATTGCTCTGGAACAACCCCAGCAAGTGAATGGTGTGACTTTACCTATGGAGCTGGAGCATGGGCATATGCAGAAGATGTGTTTTCCCCTTCCAGCAGCTGCAGTGAAAGTAGTTCATGGCATTATTTAATAGCTCTACATGAATGTCCACACTCAGGCATTCACTGTTTACTTACACTGAGTATACAGTGCACACACTGTATCTCTTCTTCTGCCTGGGAAGGAATAAAGATCTACTGTTCAAGTCAGCCACATATTTTTAAGATGGAGTGATGTGCCAGAAAGGATTTCAGGAACTCCAGAAGTTAACAATTCCACTGCTGCGTTTTGCTGTGCAGATGTTGCTGCTCAGAGGATCAGGACTCACACTGCCAGGGTTGCCCTGCTTCAGCACTGAAATGGGAACTCAGGAAAGACCCTTTGCAGGAGCAGCTTCAGATCAGACAGGAGAGGAGGGACCTTTGGGAAGAAGACTGATCCTGTTCCCTTCTGGCCTGGGTGGCTGTGCATGAACCATGAATGATATAAAACCCGAGTGAAGGATGTGTGAGAGTGACGAGAAGGTTAAGGGCCAAGTGCTCTGCAGTTGGAGGAAAGATATATTCTCTCATCCTGCTGGCTGCTGGCAGGCCTGGAGGTCATGAGCCTGTCAGAGCAGAGCTTACAGCTGTGATGGATCAAACTGAGGAAGGATGCTGCCAGCCTCCCTAGGATCTCAGTTCTGAGATCTCACAATCTCAGCACAAAGCTGACGAGTCCTCTGCACAAGCTTTTTTCATCAGTGGGGTTCCCTTCCAAGGTGTCTGTACAGTAGGTTGTGTGCAAAGACAGGATGTGACAAGCCAGCACAGGCTGATGATGAATGAGTAAGGACATGGAGCTGAGAGTGCTGGAGCCAGTCAGTAGTGAAACCACAGAGCCTGAGAACAGCATTTGTCCAGGCTGCTCTCTTTAGTAGAAAAACCCCAAATGTAGTGACCCTTTCCTCATTTGAGGAATCTCTTCTGGATAAATATACCTCAGTTCCATGTGGAAAACCCACACACATAGCAGGAGCTATGCCCAGCAGATGATTGCCACCTAAAGTTTAGTGACTGCAAATTACCCCCTCTCCAGAGAAAAAGATTTCATCCAGATCTGTCTTCAGCCTGGTTCAATACGGGGTTTTTTTAGATCTGTTTCTTCATCCACTAATTAGTAGCCTAAATAAAATAAAAAATTGATATTTTTGTGGATTTTTTCATGTTTTTGTAATGCCTTTTACCCACACTTCTTAACTACAACTTTCCCTAAACCTAAAACGACTAATGTGACCGGCTGGCCTTTCCTATTTCTGGATTTGATTTATGCTGGAGTCTGTGAAGGAATGACTCACAAAGCCTTTACAGAGGCTGCTCAGCCTTGTACAGAATCTGTGTTGAAATCCAGGGCACGCAGAGGAAGGTCCACCCAGTGCGGCGTGGGATGACCCAGTCCTCTTCCACGTTCCCTCTTGGACTTCATTCTGCAACAAAAAGTGCTTCTCCTCCATGAACTCCTGTTTTAAAAGTGTCTCAAGGTTAAATCTCTTGCAGATTGCTTTCTGAGCTTCGGTGGGGTGATCTGGCTGTGTTACTTCAAAGCCTTTATTTCTCAGGCAGCAGAGATCACTGCTGTGAGGTGAACACAGAGGGCAGGGGGGCAGTGCTTGCAGGTGCCTGCTTGCCACGCACTCAGGTACATTCTGTGCTGCTCACACCCCAGCTGTGGTGACACAGGGAGATGGGAATGTGTCTTTCTGCAGAAATCAGCATCTTCCTCGGGCTTGGGCCGCTTACAGTATTTCCTTCTGAGTTCAAACAGGGAACACAGAGTGATTCATCATCCCTGCCAGCCAAGTTTACAAAAGAGTTTATTCATTTGCTGAGACAGGGGAGAAATTTTGATTAAAAAGTATAAAATATAGTAAGATTTAAAAATATTTCAGCCTGCATAGTGCCTCCTTTACAAGGAAACCACGGAGGCCACAGTCCCTCAGAGCTGTCCACCCTAAGTGCCCACAGAGAGATTTCAGAGCAGAACACCAGAACATCGTTTACAGAAGCTGCCTCACTCCCTACAAGCCCCTCAGATGCTTAGCAAGGCCTGCCATTGCAGCCCTACATCCTCTGGTGCTTTTGGGCATCCCTGACCAATTTGGAAAATCTAATTAAAACATAGGCGGTGTCATTTTAAATGAGAGGGGCAGAACATGTGTCTTTTCCCCTCCCTGCAGTCAGACACTCTAATTCTGTATGGGTGCACTTGGGCAGTTTCAAGTAAGGCAATTACCAGTTATTTCTGTGTTTGCAGAAGTTTCAGTGACCTTGGGAACGTGCAGCTGGGCACGGCTCAGAGGCTCAGAGCGCTGCCAGACCAGCCCCACTGCACCATAATTACACTGAACAGGAGCACGATTCCTGCCCAGCTTATCCTCCTGGAGAATCCAGCTTTAGTCTCCCAAACCTGGCACGGAGACAGCTGGAGGTGCTGCTGGGTGACAGACCTTTTCCATCTGAACACTGGGTGTTTATCTCACATTGAGTCTCCTCTGGATCATCTGCAGCAGAGTTTAAGGCGTAAATCCCGTCCTTTCACTGCTCTCAGTTGCACTTTGGTGTCCTCAAGGGGTGCAGCCCTGAATAACACTGAGTTATTCATGACTGCCTGCAGCCTCCCAGCCGGCTCAGCTCAGCTGTACCAGCACCAGGGTGGCTCAGGGCCTCACAGGACTGAGCTCCCAAACCAGGGTGAGGGCAAAGAGCCTTTTCCTATTCCAGGAGAACCCTGGCACAGGTCAGACAGCTCAGGAAACCTTCCGAGTTGGAGTTTGCAGCCACAGTCCCTGAGTTTTGTCAGAGGAAAGTGTGGTAGAGTTGATACCTCAGTGTTTCACACACTGGGGGTTTGTTTAGCCTGTGCAGAGACACCTGAGCTGGCCTCAGCTGGCTACTGGACAAACTTACCTGCAATCCAGAGAGCAGATGCTGAGCAGGGAGCAGTGGGAGCGTGTGGAGCTGTGGGTGGGCTGTGGAGCTGCACTGTGGATGTGCAGCGACCTGGTGCAGCTTTTTGTGGACACTGTGCACAATGTGTTATTCCAAGAGGAAATTGTACCCAATCTGTTCATGGGGAGGTGTGCATGTCCAGCCACTTAGCCTTTTTCCAGTGTTTGGCCGATCTTGCACCTTAGTCCCACCTTCTCCTTGTGATGGAGATGTTTCTGCAATGCTCAGAGGGTCTGATTCAGGATGGTTTCCTGACAAGCACTCAGGAATTTTGCTGTAAGGAAATGCTCTGTGATTTTGCTGTCAGATGGGTACCAGGCAGTGCCAAGCCTAGAGATGCAGCTGTACGGGGAGACCCATCCCAGTCCTCCCAGTCCATACCCCCTTTTCCCACCTCAGAAGCCCCTCTGCTTCTGCCCATCACCACCAATGTTTGTGTTTCCCTTGGTATGACAAATCCTCAGCTCGTGGGATCCATCTGTGCACACTCTAAAGGAAAGCTAATGATTAGATACTTCAGCAGACAGCACCTCCACAGCCTGGCACGATCCTTTAGCTATGGCTGATGCAAAGACACCAGTCAGAATTTTGGCTGGATCCTTGAACAGCAGAGACTGGATGTTGGCATGCCTTGGCTTTTGGCTTCCATCCTTGCTCTTCTAGGATCTGCTGTGATTATTTTTTCATTCATGTAAAACAAAGGAAGAGTGACAGACACACAGCTAAATTTAGAATTTGTTCATGTACGAGGCCTTTTTACAGTTAGCTACAGTTTCAGGGAGAAACCTGAGCTATGCTGAGGTCAGAAAGAGTTCTGTTATCCAGACATATCCCTGCCTCCCCCATCCTGACTCAGTGCTTTGTTTTATGGGAAATACTATACAACATAAGTACTCTTCAGATAGTTTTAATATTTCCTCTGCTGAGATCTCAGACAAACCCTTGCAATATGAGAGACAAGGGGGCATCCAAAAATACTTGGGTGTGCATTCAGCAGCCCAGCTCACCACAATAGGATTTTTACTCCACTTTTAAGGCACCTCAGGGCTTGAAACACCCACAGGATGTCTGATTCTCCTGGTTTTAAAGAAGATCCCATGTCACAGCTCCCCAGGCTGAGTTGTTCCTCACGTATTCTCACTCCTCTCTCTGGCTGCAGTTGTGCTGGTTTGGTTTTTCCCTTTTTAAATGCATTAATGCTGCCACCATTGCCCATGGGCTCAGGCTTGTCCAGCACTGGACAGTCCATTACCAAAGCCTTGCCACACAAACCCAACACACTTCTACAAACACCCTTTCCAGTAAAACAGAGGAAAAAAAGCTATTTCTCCATAACATAAGAGCAAAAAGTCTATAACACACATAAGATTACAAAGAAGCATCAGAACTAAGGAATCTGGCTCTGAATCATGTCATTGTCTCTGAAGACTAATGGTGGTTTTACAGTCTCTAAAATGTACTAATCTCTTTAGTGCCATCACAGACTCACAGCTCACTTCTCTCATTGACAGTAATGCAATTTTTTTCTAAATATGTGATGGAAATTAACTTCATCCTAACAAATGTTAATGGACAAAGTGTAAGTACGTGCAACATATGGAGCTGTGTTAGGACGTTCTGATGATAGGACAGCTGGACCCTTTTATTATGGTTTATGATATTAGCAGTTGCTAAAAGCTCCAGTGAAATTGCACCCTTATGTCAGATCTTATTTCCCTATTTTCCACTTTCCTTATGGATTTCGATACAGTGAATCATCCCTCAAAACCTTGCTTTTTCAGTTGGGTTTTGCCAGATCTCTGTTTGGGGAATGGACTGGTGATGGAGTGAATTCGGAAGGCCTTCTACAAACACTTCTTGCAATGTCTTACACAATCGAATTTGGTTTCTGGTTCTATATTACTGGAAAGATGCTTTTTGGCAAAGTTAATCGTGATGATTGGGAGTGCTGATGGTCGCTCTGTATTGGTGCGAATTTGTGGAGAGGAAGCACAGTAAGTCAGATATTCTGGTGAGCTGGGGAATGTTCTGGTGAGCTGGAGGACCTCTGAGTGTCAGCCCTGCCCGCGCCCCGTGCCGGTCGGTCCGCGAAGCTGTGCCAGGGTCCGGCTGCTCTGTCCTCGGGGAGCCCACGGGGAGCCCACTCGCTCCTCCCTGGACCCGCCACCTGCTCGCACGGCCCAGTCGCCCTCCGGCACTGACATTATTTCCCTTCATTTCCATCATTTTCCTTCTCCCCCGAGCCCCGCGGCTGCCCGGGGCTCACCAGGAGCTGGGGACTGGGTGCAGCGCCGGAGCCGCAGGAGCTGCAGCAG